>PVKS010008141.1:0-69698 GCA_004027875.1 Aplodontia rufa
CAAACACTTTTTATGAAGCAAATACAACCCTGATACCAAAACCCAACAAAGACACATCAAGAAAAGAAAACTACAGATCAATTTCCCTGGTGAATATAGATGCAAAAATCCTTAATAAAATTCTAGCAATCCGGATCCAAAAATACATCAAAAAGATAATACATCATGATCAAGTGGGCTTCATTCCAGGAGTGCAGGGTTGGTCCAACATACACAAATCAATAAGTGTAATTCACCACTTAAACTGAATTAAAAATAAAAATCATATAATCATCTCAATCGATGCAGAAAAGGGCTTTGATAAAATTCAGTATGCATTTGTGTTCAAAACTCTGGAGAGTATAGGGATCAAAGGAGGATAGTTTAATTTTGTAAGAACCATTTATGACAGACCCATAGCAAACATTATGCTTAATGGAGAAAGACTGAAAGCATTTTCACCACTCTTATTCAATATAGTCCTTGAAACCTTAGCCAGAGCTATCAGACAAGAGAAGGAAACCAAAGGATTTTGAATAGGAAAACAGAAAGTCAAAATGTCTATATTCGCTGATGACATGATCCTATACCTAGAAGACACAATAAACTCGAACAGAAGACTTCTAGAGCTTATAAACAATTTCAGAAAAGTGGCTGGTTATAAGATCAATACTCATAAATTATTAGCTTTCCTATACTCCAGCAACAATTTCACTGAGGAAGAAATCAGGAAGTCTGTCCCATTCATAATTTCCTCAAAAAGAATAAAATACTTGGGGATCAATCTAACAAAGGATATAAAGGACCTCTAAAATAAAAATTATCAAACATTAAGAAAAAGAAATTGCAGAAGACCTGAGTAGATGGAAAAACATTCCATGTTCTTGGTTAGTCAGAATCAATATAATCAAAATGGTTACTCTACCAAAAGCCTTATACAGATTCAATGCAATCCCCATCAAAGTACCAATGACATTTTTCACAGATATAGAAAGAGCAATTCTCAAATTTGTATGGAATAACAGAAGGCCCAGAATAGCCAAAACATTACTAAGCAAGAAAGAGGAAGCAGGAGGTGTCACAATTCCTGACCTGAAATTATATTGTAAGGCTATAGTAACAAAAGAGCATGGTATTGGTATCAAAACAGAAATGATCAATGGAACAGAATACAAGGTACTGAGACAAACCCTCAAATCTTCAACCATCTGATATTTAATAAAGGGGGAAAACCATAGTGTGGAAGAAGTACATCCTGTTCAACAAATGGTACTGGACAAACTGGACAGCCATATGCAGACAACTGAAATTGGATCCTTACCTCTCACCCTGCACAAGAATCAAATCAAAATGATTCAATCTGGAAATTAAACCAGCAACTATACAATTGCTTGAATAAAAAATAGGAGCAGCACTACATGACATAGATGTCAGCTTCACCTTCCTTAATAAGACTCTCATAGCACAGGAATTAAAACCAAGAATAAATGAGTGGGATGCCATTAAACTAAAAAAGCTTCTGCATAGCTAAAGAATTAGCCAAGGGTGTCAAGAGAGAACCTACAGAATGGAAAAAAATCTTTTCCTGCTACACCTCAGACAGCGGGCTAATGTGCAGAATATACAAAGAACTCAAAAACCTGAACACCAAAGCTATGAATAATCCAATCAGTAAATGGGCTAGGGACCTAAACAGAAATTTCTCAATGGAGGAAGTCCAAAAAGCCCATAAATATATGAGAAAATATACATCACTAGCAATCAGAGAAATATAAATCAAAACTTCACTGAGATTCCACCTTACTCCTATCAGACTTGCAAAAATGAAGAATACAAACAATGACAGATGCTGGGGGGGTTGTGGGAAAAGAGGAACACTTTCACACTGGTGGTGCAACTGCAAACTCATACAACCACTATGGAAAGTAGTACGGACTCCTGGAAAAACTAGGACTGGAACCGCCTTATGACCCAGCTATCCCACTCCTGGGTATTTTCTCAAAAGAGCTAGAATCAGCATACTATAGAGATACAGCTCCATCAATGTTTACAGGAGCTCAATTTATTACAGATAAACTATGGAACAAACCCAGATGCCCCTCACCGGATGAGTGGATTCAGAAACTGTGGTATACATATATGATTCTTTCTCACTCTGTCTCTCTTTAAAAATGGTGAGAAGGTGGTTCTCACTATTGGCATTTATACTTAGAGCTTCAACTTCCACAAATCAGAGGAACAATTTGGAAAATTGTTGGACTAAATCAGTGGTTCTTAACTATGAATGCACACCAGAATCACACATGGAACTTACCAAAAATAAAGGGAGAATGAGCTTGGAAGTTGAAATAAAAAAATATATATATATATATATCTATCCACAGTTAACTTTGTTGCACAAACAGAATTTGATACCTTCTTTGGTTAGCAAAGTCCATTCACAACTGTTAGGTTTTGGGGGTGAACAGATAATGATATTAAAAATCTACTTATTCAGCATTTTAAATTGTAATAGGGAAAAATGTATTGGAATAGAATGCTCAGGTGTTTTTCTGGATTGTGACAAACCATTTTGAAAACCGCAGTCTGAAGTGCAACTATTTTGCTAATTTGGTATAATAAGATGAATCAAGAGTTCACCTATTGCTTCTGTTATTTTTCATTAATTGCTAAATAAATGTTATACATATTTACAGTATATAAGGTAATGTTTTGATTTATGTATATATTGAGAAGTGAATAAATCAAGTTATTTCTGAGCTTCTCATTCCTATTAGTATTATCTGTTGCCTTCCTTCCTAAGCAAACCAAGGAGTTAATGTTCAGTTACTAGTTTAGAATTATTTTCTCTTGACTTGGAACTGGTTCCATCAAGCAACATGGTATATATAAAAATTAGGGAAGATTAGATTAACTTTCTGCTGCTGTGATTTCTCAGATGGCTGGTTGTTTAAAAAATGTGAAGGCTGAATATTGTCAAATCATTTAACCAAAAACCATGGTGTTTACAGTAGAAAATCAAGTTAAGCATGGACTTTGGAATAACATCAAATTAAATCTGCCCATTTCCTTGTTACATTTCAAGTATGTGTCTGCTGAAGGGAGAACAGAATAGGTGACATTTGTTTCAGTGCCCAGCCCGGAGAGAGAATAGAGACAAAGAAAGGGTACAAATGTTCTGGGATCCCTTTCACAACCAGGTAGAACAAGAGGGACGATTCTTCCAGGCAAGTGAAGTGTTGTTACCAGAAAATAGAAGAGAGGGCCCCAGGCAGACAAAAACAACAGAGACCTACTGCAGTTATATATCATATTATACTGTTATTTATTTGTTTTCTCAGACATTAAAATTTAAGCAGAAGTAAAAGCAGTAAGACTGTTTGGTTTGGCTTTATTTTTGAGCCACATTTAGAATGAAGCATAAAGGAATGGATGTACTAGTTACTTAAATAATAGAAGCAAAGAAAATAATGTGGGTAATGTGGGTAATGCATGAAACATGGTGTTGATATGAGTTGAAGAAGAAGCTTATTCTAAATGTATGTACATTAGGAGTGATTTTTTTAACTTAAGTGGGTATAATCAGATCTTTCATTGAAGTAAGAAAGACAGTGAGAAACTACACATGTTGCATGTCGTACATATAAGCATTTTTCACTGGCAATGTTTCCCAAGCTCAGTGGTTTGTCCAGTAGTAACAGCTTACAAACTTAGTTGACAACCTGCTGCCTAACAGATACTAACTTCATTTCATCCTTGCTAGTCACCTCTCTTTACTCTCACTCTGATTCTTTATTTTTCTTTCCTTTTGATCTCTTTCCATTCCATCCAACAAAATCCATTTAATACACCATTCTCCACTCTTCTCATTTTACCTATTTTCTCTAAATAGTTCATTAAAATCACCTTTTCCCATTCTTATCCTTTTACTTGTTCTCCTCATTCTTCTTTTCTCCACTTTAACATTATTGCTTGTGGATATAAGGTAGAGTAGAGAAGCACATCGAAAAAAGCCTTAGAGAAAACTAAAAAAGTAATGTGAGGTAGAAATGAAATGAAATGAACATAAGAAACAAAGGCTTAGAGATAAAGCATTGCTTTTGAGCTAAATCTCCACTAATGCAGAACTTGAAGACTGAGGCAAACTCAGTGGAAAAAGTCACTGGCACGAGCTATTTGCAATGCTATAAGTATTCTTTTGGACTCTGAAGACTTTTTGGAAATGAAGAAGTATGAGCGGGGGCTGGGGTCCTCAAACGGCTTGAAGGGCTGAGAATTATCCTGCACCTCCACACTTGGAGAACAAGTTTAATACAAAGGTTCCCCAGGAGGAAGGTGGGAGGAAAAGAAAAATAGAAATGACTTTGATGCTAGAATTAAATCTGAAGATGAGGGAAATGGAAAGATACAACAAGCACTGAAAATAGCATTATTGCGTGGATGCTACCTGTGGATCCTTGTGAATAAGATTTTACTGAAGGTGTGACGGAAGTCATGGTGAAAAAGAATCTGTGGAAAGGTTTAGACAGCTGTTCTTGGTTAACTAGTAATCTAGCTACTTAGTAATTTTGAGGTTTTTTTAGACAATGGATGAAAATATAAGTTGCCATCTAGATTTAAACAATGGAGATGATGCTTTTGATGCATGGTCACATAAACTTGCAGGACTTTGGCTGTCTGACACATCATAAAACCTTCATGGGAGGAAGAGAGATTTTTTGAATTGGAGTAAAAAGATTTACATTTTAGTTCCAATTGTAATGCACACTAATCCTGTGATTTGTACAAGTTGTGGATCCTAGGTGCGATCCCACCACTGCAGAAGAGGGAGAACACCAACCCTGCCTACCTTGGGAGATAACGAGCAGTGGCCTGTGTGCTTATCCACGAGGGGAATTTCAAGAAACAGTAAAGCTGCATAATGTCCGGGAATCTAAAATATCCAATAGATGCACTCAAATTAGATGGACTTTTTTCAAATTTCATTTTTTGTTGATTATGTTGATTGCATTATAGTAAAAAAATGTGGCTTGTACTACTGCAGATTTAGAATTTTCATTCTAAACCAATAAGTGATTATTTTGTGTGTGTGTGTGTCCAGTTGCCATAACTATTTGGGAATAATCTCTCATTTCAGTTGGTTCACAGTGTTCTCTAATCAAGACTGGTGATTGCATTGTGTTAATCAAAGGCCTGAAAGACTCTTATTTACTTTATTTTTTTGTCAATTTGATTTATTGTTAAAATCTCCAACAATTATTGTGGGTTTGTCATATTTTCTTTGTTTCTTCATCAGTTTGCTGTATATATTTGAAGCTATGATATTACATTTATGAAGGTTCTTAATTGTTAACTTTTTGTAGGATCATACCTAATAGCAAGAAACACTCTTTCTTTTTGAACTTTTTTTTTTGTCCCACAATTAATTTTGTCAGAAGTTAATATTGCTGTACTTTTTCTGTCTGGCGTTAACATACGATATCATTTCCTCTTTACTTTCAAGCTTTCTGTGTCATTGTAGCTACAGCTCTTGGAGACAGCATATTGAGAGACACTTAATTTCATCAGATTCATTGAGAAGCTTTTTCTTTCAATAATGTCATAAATAAAATTATAGTAAATAAAACTATGATGAAGTTGTTATAACATAATAAATGTGGTTGGTTAATAGTTTTAATCTAATCACACTTCTTAAGGCTTCTACTGTTTGAACTTAATTTTAGTATCTAATATTTTGTTATTTTGCTACCATGGTTTCTTGTTTTTCTTATTTTTTCTGGTTTTTATTTGATTGATTGTTTTTTCTTTGATAATTTTTCTCTTTCCATTTTTAAATATCCTACAGGCTTTATTTTCTTTTTAAGCAAAATTTGTACCAACTAACACAGAAACAGAAAAGTGTGCAGATAATTTTTTACAAATCAAATGCCCACTATAATCAGAACCGGGATTAAAATATGGAAAATTAACAGCAACCCAGAAGCCTCCTGTCTATTTCATCCCAATCACTATTTCTCTCTCAAGGTGAACTGCTGTTCTTATGTCTAACACCCTAGTTCAGTTTTGTTTATTCAAGAACTTCCTGTAAAGTCAATTATACACTTGTGTTTGGATTCTGTTACTTAGCATACTGTTTCTGAAATTTACCTACGTTGTTTCTTTTCTCTATTTTTTTCTTTTTTAGTACTGGGGATTGACCTACATCCTCAGAGCTTTTTATTGTTTAAAGTTTGGGATAGGTCTTGCCAAGCTGCAGAGGATCTCTCTAAATTGCCAAGGCCAGCCTCTAACTCTTAATCCTCCTACCTCATCCTCCTGAGTTGTTGGGATTACAGGCAAGTGACATCATGCTGACCACATTGTTTCATATAGCAGCAGTTTGTTCCTTCTCATTGCTAGACAGCATACAGCATATAGAATGGCATTATATGAGTATATTGCACTTAGTTATCCATATTAGTGATGACTACTGATGACCCTCAGGGTTGTTTCTTGCTGTTGTGAATAACGATGCCTTAAACCTCCTTATGCCTTTTGTAAAGTGAAGATTTTACACAATTCAATGGAATATTCCTATCTAAGAGTGAAATTAAAAGTGTCATAGAGTTTGCATACATTTTGCTTTAGTAAATTTTTAGTAGACTTAATGAAACACTACCAGTTTTCAAAAATGGTTTTGCTGATTGACACTGCTAGCAATACATGAGAGTTTTGGTTGTTCCATATCCTTGCCAACATTTTGTTTCTTTTTCCATTTGAGTCATTCTGATAAGGGAATACTAACATTCATTATGATTTTAATTTGCATTTGCTTTATGACTATGAAATTGAGTGTTTTTAATGCTTACAGAATGTTTCCACTTTCTCCTAGGTAAAGTCTTTGCTATTTTTCCTCTTGCATTTGCATGTTTTGATTACTGCTTATAGTAGTTATTTATATTTCTTATTTTCGAGTGTGGGTATGCATAAAGCAAATATATTACCCCAGTTTTGTGTGTTCGATGAACAGAAGTAGTTAATTTTTACACAGCTTGATTTACAACTCTTCCTTTAATACTAGCCCTTTTTGTGTTTGATTTAGTGAAATCTTTGCATATACCAAGACCTGAAGATATTGTAATATGCTTAATCACATTTGTTTTTCCTAGGAATGTTAAAAATTAATCAGAAGAAGCATACCTTTACTTCCTTTCCCCCCTCTCCCTGGATTCCTTCCATGCTGAGATCTCTTATAGTCTCAATTTGAGATTGTCTATTTTTTCTTCTTTTCATTTTTATTAAGGAATAATATGCAGATGCACAGTCAATCTAAAGGGTTCTTGATGTACTTTTATGCATGTATGTTTTTGCAAAAGGATACACTTATGTAACTATCTCCCCAATCAAGTTTTAGAACATATCCAGCATTCCAGAGGGCTCCTGTGTGGGCCATCCTGCTAAGATTTAAAGTGTTTTTTAATATACCTATAAACAGCTAATACAACTTTCTCTCATCCTGTTAATTTACCCCATGAATGGGCACAGTTCACTTCTTTAACATTTTAAAGCATAACACACTAATCAAGGTGGGCTAGGCCATGCTGCGTTAGCCAGCAACCCCAGAATATTAGAAATAGTGATTTCTTTTCATGCTGTGTGTTCCATCATCTTGGTCATTCAAAACCCAGGTTGATGGAGAAGTTTTTACAATGTGAGCTTCCTTCCATGCTTTAGGGCTTTCTTTGTTAGGGACCACCTCACTTTCAGTTAGGTTAGTATATATTTACTTTCTTTGATGCTGTGATCAAAAGACCTGACAAGAACAATTAGAGGAGGCAAAATTTACTTTGAGGCTCATAGTTTCAGAGGTCTCAGTCCATAGACAGCAGATTCAATTGCTCTGGACCTGAGGCAAGGCAGAACATCCTGGTGGAAGAGCGCGGTTCAGGGCATGGCACCAAGAAGCAGAGAGACTCCACTCACCAGGGACAAAATATATAATCCAAAGTCGTGGCCCCAGTGACCTAGCTCTTCCAGCCACAATCTGCTTGCCTTCAGGTACTACCCCATTAATCCCTGTCACAGGATCAATTCACTTGTTAGGTTAAGGCTCTCATAACCAATCATTTTACCTCTAAAACTTGCATTTTTCTCACAAATGAGCTTTTGGGGGACACCTCACATCTAAACCACTCAGGCTAGGTTATGCCAAAAGCATAATGTGATTAAAAAAAAAGACATCATTCAAGTTTTAGTAATCCAACATAATAAATGTTTATTTGTCATTCACATTACGTATCTTTCTCAAGTTGACAGCTGTCTCTTGATCATTAGAGCTACTTAGGGACTTGGGATGATAGGGCTCCATCTTGATACCTGTTTCTATAATCACTAAGACAAGGAGAAAAGATGTAGTAAATCACTCACTGACTCTTAAAATTTGAGCCAGAGAGTGACACATATTAATTCTCTTTACAATTCATTGAGAATAGCAAGTCATGAGGCCACATCTAACTTGAAGAAGGTAGGCAAGGCCCATGTTCACACATGGTTGCAGAATAGAGAATACCATTACCATTCACCTTTCTGCATTGGTTGGCTTTTAATTGCTATGACAAAGTACCTGAGCTAATCAACTTATAAAGAAGAAACATTTATTTTGGTTCATGGCTTCAGAAGTTTCATTCCACAGTCAACTGGCTGTACTGTTTCTGGGACTGTGGTGAGGCAGAACATTATGTTGGTGAACAGGTGGTATATCAAAACTGCTGACCTCATGGTAGCTGGAAAGGAAAGAGAGAGGGAGAAAAGACCTGTGGGCAAAATCTAAGCTTCAAAGTAACATATCCAGTGAGCTAAATCCTTCAGCTAGGTGCCACCTCCCAGAGTTTTCACTTCTTTCCATTGGCTAGGAACCAAACCTTTAACACATGAGCTCTTGAGGAACTGTTAGTCAGCTTTTCATTAGTGTGACCCAAATATTTGATGTACACTAACTTAAAACAGGAAAGGTTTATTTTGGCTCATGGTTTCAGGAGTTTCAGTCCATAATCAATTGACTCCATTGCTTTGGGCCTGAGGGGAGGCAGATAATCAAGGGAGAAGAGCATAGCAGAGCAAAGCTGCTCAGCTCATGGTAGCTGGGAAGCAGAGAATGCGAGAGAGAGAGAGAGAGGGAGGGAGAAAGGGCTGGGGGCAAATTTGATCTTTCCAGGGTATGCCCCCAGTGACCTATGTCCTCCAGCTAGGCCCTACCTCCTATACTTCCATCACTTTCAAATAAGGGCATCAAATTATTAATCCATTGATAGGTTAATGATCCATTGATGAGGTCAGAACCCTCAAGATACAATTAACTCCCAAGAGTACCACCTCTGAATATGGCCAAATCGCAGACCAAGCCTTCAGCACGTGAACCTTTGGGGGACATTGCAGATCTAAATCATAACACTTACTAAGTGATAATGCCAAATAATACTAAAGTGATCCCTATGATCCAAGAACCCCTCCAAGGGAAGAGGTGGGGAAAGGAAGAGAAAGGGAAGAAGAAGCAGGAGGAGGAAGAGGACAAGGAGAAGGTGAAGAAGAAGAGGAAGAGGAAGATGAGGGGGAGGAGGAGGATCATGAAGCCAATAAACAGAAGCAGAAACAACAGTTTAAGAACCAAAATTTCAATGTGAATCATGCTGTGGTTTCACTGGACAGCCTTTCTTTTGAGGCTGTAAGTCAGGTGGAAGAATGAATTGATTATTCCTTTGGATGGTCTCACTTCCTAGGCTGAGCATGTTTCTAAGCTGAACATAATTCAAAGGGAACTTCGACCATTGACTTTACCTGAGGCACAACTAAAGAAAGCACAAAGGGGAAAATGTTCCTAAGGAGTGATGCCTATCTGTTTGCAACACAGTATGTTCCTTAGGAACCTGAAGTGTAATTTTGACTGACTGACATCAGAGCTTCATCTTTATGCAAGCCACTGGACTTGCATACCATGACATATTAAATAATATCAGACAGTGAAAGTCATTTGAAATAACTTCCTCAGGTTATGTGGAAACTCAGGCCCTAAGAGGTCAAGAGATATATTTGATAAAACTAGAGTGAGATAAGCCAACGCCATTCTGTGTATGGTGGGCAGGGCCCAGGGCTCAGACTCAATGCCCAAGTTATTGGGAAGCTGTGTATTCTCAACTTTTGCCCATGAGAGAGAGATTTCTTTTCTTCCATCCACAGATATAGAATTAAATCCCCTTCTTTTTGCTACTCAGTGTAATAATACATATAGACCCAATTGTTGGCCTCCTAAGTTCTGGAATTAGAATAACCATTTTTTTTCTACCCCAGGCTGCCTCTCTTTACCTTTGACCTGTCTCCTAATTCCTTTGTCTCTAATTTCTTCACTGTCTTACTGTCTGATATCTCCTTATGTAGGGTAAGCCAATAGTTTTGCAATTTTAACTCCCTGGCAGATCTTTCCCTATACCACACTCACAGGGCATAAGTCTGGTTGAAAGTCCAAGAGGAATTAGACCAGGCAGTTAAGAGAGATGTGAGTATCTTTGTTGTAAGGGAGAGAGAATTCTCAGTTTTTATTCCTCACATCATTCTTTTTCATTTGTCCAATAAATGAGTAATTTTTATGGCAGTGGAGTGTAAACAGGCTGGTGACAATGGTTCAGAACAACAGGGCTGTTTATATGTACATGAGCATGAAAGTGTCCTGTGTGGGAGTAATAATTGATTATTTCCCAACTCATGGGTTATGCCCTTTAATGTGATGGAGTAAATCTACATGTGATGAATGAGATTAGTGGTATCACATATCAGCTAAAATTATAGACTTTTGACTCAGTGCATCCTGGGTGGAATGAAGGCTCTGAGAATTACCAGTTTTGTGACCTTCAGCAAATTATTTAATTTCCAGAGGCAAAGCTTAATCATACTGAAAATTCTTGCTAACCTGACCAATTCTTGCTCTGAGTATGATGCAATTATGGTTGCATGTAGAGATTATGGTGGTTTTAAGACATCTGCAATTGATCTGACATATCTACCATCAAGACGGAGTGTAAATTCCTTCCCCTTGAACTTGGTCAGGACTTTGTGACTGCCTTGATGAACAGAATGTGTCAAAGTGACACTGGGACATTTCAAAGACTGGCAAGGCTGCACAACTTCTGCCTGTTTCTCTTGAGACACCCACTTTGGGAATCTTCAACTACTAGGTATCAAGACTAACTAACACAGGGTCCTGATGTGGAGATATCTAAAAGAAAGAAGAGCCTGGGCTTCAGTTGGATAATTCCCCAAATTTGGAGTCTCCTATCCAGGAGTGAAGAAGTGTTCAATCTGGTCCCATTCCTGGCCACTGTCTTCCTGCAGCTGTGTGAGAAATCCTACACATGAACCACCTCACTGGGACCAGTCAACCCTTAGAACCCTGAGACTATAATGATATATTAGGTCACCATTTTTGTTTATACAGCAACAAATAATCAGAACAGAGCTTAACACATTTTATTGTTAGTATCTCATGTATCTAATTCATTTAATAATTATATCCATTCAACATATTAAATAGTTAATGTACAGAGAAATTAAATATGCCATCAGGTTCTTTTTTCTGTGAAATAAATACCCATCAAATCTAGTAATGTAAAATAATAATTCTGCTGCTCTGAGCCTGGCTTGGCTGATCTTAGCTGGCCTGCACATGGGTGGCCTCCTGGGGGCTGGGGAGTCTCTGATGGCCTCTTTTACACTGCAGGGCTTCAACTCCTCATCTGGGGGCAGGTGTGGGGTGACTGGTTCATAACTTCCCTCATTCTCTAGCAGGCCAATATGGGCTTGCTTATATGGTTTTGGCAGCATTCCAGGACAGTGAATGAAGCTTTCAAGACTCCTGAGGCCTAACTTTGGGTATGGTACAATGCCACTTCTGCCTTATTTTGTTCATCAGAGCAAGTCACAAGGCCAGCCAAGATTCAAGGGGTGAAGAATTAGTATCTGCCTCTTGACAAATCCCATTGCAGAGGCTAAAGATGCTAGGAATGATTCTGGGGACTATTTGTTAATAATAGGCCATGTTGGTAACTTTCCATTGTCACGCACGTCATAAATGGCAGTCAGGATCTGAGCCCTGGTGGGGACCTCCTAAGGGCCAATTCTTCACTCTCAAACTACAGTGTCTCTGAGTATGCCATAGCTCTTGTGAGCTTCAGCAAAACTTCCTTAAATGACTAGCTGCTTCTGCACCAGTCAGGCTCCCCAGGCTTTCACAGAATGCCAAAACAGACAGGTTGAGGCTTCGCTTGACCACTTACACTGTATATTCCTGGGTAAATCACTCCAGCTCCTTGACTCTCAATAGGAAAAGAATAGTTTTTATAAGAATTAAATAAGATAATAACGTAGAGTCATTTCAGCTATAACAACATATGCCTTTCTAAGAATTGCTGTTCTGTGCAAAGAGATACCATAAAACCCACAAGGTTTAGGAGAATAAGAAAAGGGGGCTAAAAACACAATAGGAAACATCATTGATGCACATTAAAAGAAAGGGTGGGACAGGATCCTAATGAAAATGGTAGTGCTGTTTTACATATGTTAGTGGTTAAGAAGCCTCTGGCAAGCATGACTGGAGTTAGCTTGCGGAACTGGGTGTTGGAAGGGTTATAGCTTGTGTGTTATTGTGGGGTGGCAGAAGGAGGATTATCAAACGTGGGCTAACATGTTTTAACATTAGATATGATTCAAACCATATGTGATGAACTGAGGCAGCCAGTAGATGTTTGGTGTGTGTATGTGGTGCGTTTTGTGTGCTCCTTAGCAGTTTATTTCAGCTGGATGCAGTTTTACTGCATTTACCTAATATTTCTTGCAGAAAAAACTTGAATATAAGCCAATGAAATTTGCATGATGTTCAAATTGTTGCTTAATGTATCAATCATTTTGGAACAAGTTTATGTTTTCAAAATAAACTTATAACAGAACTGACAATGGCATAGTTAGCATATATCTTGTTTTTTATCACTCAATAAATATTAGCTCATTACTCTTTATAAAGAAATCCTCTTAAAAATAAAGACTGTTATATTCTATTTAATGACATTAATGTATATGAAATGAGAATGTGTGGGTGTTTGGGGGGGGGAGGAACTAGGAAAAGGAAGGCCAGCGAGCGAGAATTATCATTGCGCTTCCAACACTGACCAGCAAATTCAAGTGTCCTGCTGTGTTGGCAAGTAGATCCCAGTTTGGAGATGGATGCTCCAGGCCTAAATGATGCAGGTTATTAAGGTCACGCAAGTTTCTCCTCCTGCCCCATCTGTGCTCACCCAGCAAACTACTGCTTATGATTTACCTCCTTGTGTCATTAAAGGCTGCGTTCTCCTGCTGACATAAACATTCTGGACCACATGGCATTTCATTTCTCAGTGTAAATTGCTAAATTGGCACTCCGCTTTATACATCAGTCTCTTGTAAATTCCCAGGGATTAATCAACTACAAGTACACTGACACGTTCTATTTTCTGGATCTGCAAAGCTGAGGAGCACATGCTGGAGTGCTGTGACCTGAAAAGTGACTGTGCCCTGCCAGGCCTGACAGCTGCCTTCGTAAGTGACACATTTGTCCACTGCCTAGCTCCAAGTGCTGGCGCATAACTGCACCACCTCTGGACATGTGCGAGGGGGCAGCTCAAAATGGGCTCTTTGTAAGGTCACGTTTCTTATAGAATCAGATGCATTTCACTTTCATTTATGGTTGGTTTCAAAAGCTGGAATTTGAATTTGAAGCAGAGCAACAACTCTTGCGACAACTCTGATTTTGGATATCTGATTCTGAGTGAATTTGCACACGCAAAGATGGATTTTTTTCTTTATTCAAGGTGTAAATTTCCTTAGAAAGGAAAAGACTATGATGTTCAGCCTTACCTTGAGCCCCAGGGAATAGTCAGTCATCCACAGACAGAGACCTCTGAAACTGTGAGCCCTCAAATAAACTTTTCCTCCTCTAATTGTTCTTCTCAGGTCTTTTGGTCATGGCGGTGAAAAAGCTGAATAAAATAGACGACGTTGATTTTTATGTATTACATTTTGCTTCAGCGTAATACCATCAGCTATCTAAGCTCATGACTGAGTCTGAAAGGTACCACTCATGCAGATGACAGCTTTGTAGATTTTACCATGGTTGTAGTTTTAAGACAAAAATAATTGACCCACAAAGTAAATTGGAACCATGATTGTTATCTGAAATCTTGAAACTTGTAAAGCTCAGTACCATCATTATCTGTAATGTCATAAGAATACCTTAAAGTTTAAACTAATCCAATTGTAGCTTGCCTATTTGTAGGATAAAACACCATTTTTTGGTGATTAAATGCATTTTCATTGTCTTTATTCAGTCAATTTCCTTAAGAGACAATTATTTGCTTGAAAGACATTATTGAATATATTCATTGAATTTCAGGTACCATATTGTGTACAAAGTGTATCACAATTGAATCTGTGTATCACAATAAGATCTTGACAATGAATACTTATACAATTCACTAATGCATTTATTCAGCAAATCCATAAAGACAACTTAAATGCAAGGGAAGATTCTAGACACTGGGAATGTGACCATAAACCCAAGAAACAAGGTCCTTGCTTTGGTGAGGCTTGCATTATAATGTGGGAAATTGTGACTATAGAAAGAAACAAGATAATTTTGGATAGCTGTGAGTGCAATGAAGGAAGTATAGCAGGGTGAATTGATATGAAGAGTAGAGAGAGAGCAGTGTTAAAGAACAGGGACTACTGCAGAGGGCAGTACTAAAGCTGCGATTAGTAGAGATGACTTCTCAGAGTGGGTGACATCTGTACTGAGATCGAAGCATCAGAAAATGGCCAGCTGTGAAGATCTGAATGAGGATTTTTTTTTTAAAGCACCGCAACAATTGTGAAAGCTCTCAGAGAGGAAGTTGTTTGACCTGTCAGAAGTACCTTACTCAGGCCTGAGTGGCTGGAGCAGGAAGACATGGCGTGGACAGGGGCCTCAAGACCATGAAAAAGTGTTAGAATTTTATCCTAAGTGTGGCAGGAGCTGGTGGGGAGGTTGAGTGTTGAAGTAGCCTGATTCTTGTTTTAAAGAGACTACTCTAGCAACTTGTTCATGGGACTAGATAGCAATGTGTCCACAAAGTGGCTTTTGCAATTATTCAAAGGGGAGACTGTGATGATGGGGACAATCTCAGGCATGAAGAAGTCCTTGTTATGATTGGTGTTATAAAACCTTTATTTAAAAAAACGCCACAAGAGTGTAGATGTGAGTAGAATCAATTCTGCTTGGAAAAATGGGGACTGGAGAGTCACTACCAGAGTAGGGACTAGGCAACTTCTGTAAAGGGTAAGAAGATAAATATCTTGGGCTTTGAGAGACAGATGGTATCTTCACAGGAATTCAGCTTCCTTGCTACATAGCTCAAATGCAGCCATAAACTATGCACACATAAATGAGTGTGGCTCTGTCTCCATTAAATTTTATTATTAATATTGGTCTTCCGGCTATGCGTTGGCAATCCTGGTCTAGAGGTAATGCTTTTCAGCACTGCCAAGTTTCTTCCCATTGTCCCTTGTGTCTTACACAATTTCTCTTCATTGTTGCTCCTTTGATTTTGTTTATGTTGATCTTGAGAAACCTCGCATTTTGTTACATTATTTAAACCATTAGATTAGATTTAACTCTGACATTCCAAAACAGCAATCTCCTCAGAGGATTGATCTGATGACTTCCGTAGCTATGGCCTGAAACTTGCCTACGACTCATGCTAGCTTCTTGGTGAAAAGTCTATAGCAGTCTTAGTTTCTTTTTGTTCTGAGATAGTTTTTTTTTTCTGTCACTGAAAATGATTAATTAGAAGGTGATTGGAGTTGTATTTTATTAGTTCTCATCTTTAATTCCTGTATACAAATGGTGAACTCTATTGATTCTTCCTCATGAGGTTTTCTGTTCATTACCCTCTACATAAATCAACAGAATACAGTTATTTAATGTTTAACAAATTAAATTGGTATCAATTGTGATGAAGCTAAAAATCTATATAAGGAACAGTAAGACTACTCAGAGACGAGCACCAGTAGAAAGCTCCTACCAACCTGAGGCAGGGGTGGGGTTGGGACAAAAAAAGAAGTTGGGATTATTATTGTATGGGGATCAGAGTCACTAGTCACAAAGTTAGAGCCCATAGTAGGCTCACCTGGAAAAGATGTAGCCGTAGAAGGGACAATGTCCAGGACAATGAAGTAGAGAAAAAGCTAGCTTGGGTTCTTTTTTGCATCCTTCCTTTGAATTTCCTGCCAGTCTTTGACTAGTCAAACTTGACCAGAAGTCAATGACACAGGAGCTTGTGAAATAGCCACACAGCAGAGTAGCAGAGGGGCAAGGAGTGAGGAGAAGAGCCCCAGGCCTGCTCGTCTTCTCTTCCTCTCTCACTGGTTCTTTACACGTGATTGACCGTGAGAACATCTTGTTGAGTTGCCACTTTCCCATTCTTCAAGTTGCATTTTTCTACAGGATTCAATATTAACAACCAATAATTTTTTTATGACTAAACTCAAGTTCCACCCCTTTTTTGAATTGTTTTGGATTATCCTAATAAACTACAGTAAACTCTACTTCTCTTAAAACCCTGCATGGAGAATTATCTCTGTCAGTCCCTGGACATTTAATCATACGTTCTCTTGTATTTGTTCTATACCTTTCTTCCAAGTAGCCTATAGATTTTGCAAGTGCAGGAACCACACCTTCTATTTCTTGGTAGTACCAATGAGGTAGTCCCATAACATGTGTGGGATAAGTACTGTCAAACAAATATTTATTAACAGTTTAAATATAAGTATAACAGAATCTTAAAGACAAGAAGAAAACTGTATTTGCCTAATTAATCATCTCTTAAACAGTCACAAAGAGAATGGTCAGGTCAGGAGGAAATATTGGATATAATAGAACAAGGTTTGCAGAAAGGTTAAAGTGAGGAGGGAACTGGAAATCTATTCCTAGAAGAAAAACTAAGGATACACACCCACACATGCACACACATACACGTGCATACGCGCGAGCACGCGCGCGCGCACACACACGGATCTCAGGTTGGGCACAGTGAGCCCCAGGGCCTAGTTCCAAATGAATTCTGGTTACAGATACAGGATAGAAGTCTCCCTCGGTTTTATCTTCCCCAGGCCCACACTGCCCCTCTATGATGTGAGCTATGTGGGGGTAAAGAATTTGGGTTTTTTTCCCAACTGAGGACCAGGAACAGACTGCCTCAGAGCCAGAGATGATCCAAAACTCCTTTGTCATTCACAGCTGATCTCATAAGCCCCAGCTGCATTCATTTACACGGTTGGCCTAGGATATTCTCCTCCCATGATTCAGCTTCTCCACAAATCAGCAGCCTCAGCTTTCACGCTATAGAACTTTGTGTAAACATTTTCCTGAAGCATCTTGGATAAGTAACAGAGTGATATAACACGTGCTACGCAGATACGTGCATTCCATTACGTCCATCAGCAGCCCTTCCAGTGCCCTTGTAGTTACGCCCGAAACAAGCTCCTGCTAATTTCTTCCAGTGCCTGAGAAAATCAGCAGGCTGCCTGTCTTCCTCTGGATGCTTATAGGACTCAGACAGGAGGGACATGGGGAGCAGAAGAACAACCTATTTCAGCAAAATCTCAATAGATCTGTTCGGTTGAAAGAGCCATTCCCAAGACATGAAGTCTTGTGTCCCCTTACCAGACACAGAGCTTAAAAGCAGAGTTATGTGGATGGAGGTCAGCAGGGACTTCAGGCAATACTGGGAATGCAAGGAGAGAATTTGCAGTAGTTTGGTTTATACGTGTGACATCATTGGCTCCTTCAACTTGCTGACCTGAGGGCTTCTAAAGGATAAGTGATCTTGTTCAGGACCCACAGCTTCTGGACCTAGGATTATAGTAAATGGTTGGAACAATTCTCAAAAATATTTGGGAAAAGTTAATCTCCCTCTTTAAGAATCTTTCCAAAAAGAGCAACGGGGAGTCTTCAGAGCTGTGTAATAGGATTAAAGCAATGGTAGTTATACTCTGTTGACTTCTTTAGAGTGTTATGTGGCTGCATATCTTTATCACTTAAAGCCATAAGTTCTTATTTTATTTGTCATGAATGTAGGGGAACACAAGGACAGAGTGACAAGAGAAAAGCATGAGAAGCAGCTTTGGGAAAAAGAATATTATGGCTTATAGATCTTATGGGAACTTAATTGCACAGTTGATTTTAGGATCCTGGATGGTTGTCTAAAATCTGTGCAGTAAGATGGGAGGAATTTTGAGTGCAAAGCTATGCTCTCCATTCTTCCCGCTAGCCCATATGGCCACAATAACATTATACAACCGACAAGATATTTTCATAAATCTTTTTTCAGCTTAATAGCACATTAGCCATTTGGGGGTCTATTGAGGAAAATTGTCAAGCAGTCAATTGATGCCTCCACATTGGTAAGCTGACCTCATGACTAACCTGGTTTGAAAGACTTGACAGCACATAGTATCAACAGTTCACGATCTGATGGACCACTTTAGTCAGGGAAGAAACTAAATTACCCCTCAAATGAGTTGATAAGTTTAAATATGTAAAGGCAAGCAGTTGTCTTCTTAGAAAAGGTCCACTAAAATATTTGAATCATTATAAAGTAGATTTCTAGAGCAGGAAGATTAATGATAATCTAGTCAGGTAAAAATTAAGCCCCTCAGTATAGTGAAAGAATTGGGCAATTTTATGGATGTGGTAGCTCAAACCTCACCCTCTTTGCGTTATCAGTATGGGCATGGGTGTAGTTTGGAACTGGCATCCTATTCAGTGCCTGGGGAAAGTCACATTTTTACAAGATAAACATACAATCCAAACCAACAAGCAATTTAAGATTCATGTGCCATATGTGAGAATCATATTATTTAACCTTATTCTACTAATTTAATGGGTCAAGATGGAAGTCATTGTTAGAACTTTAATTTTCTTTAGCTTAGTTAAATTGCTTTGTTTTGAAGAAGAACATTAACTACTCTCTCTCTCTGTAAGGTTTTTTTTTTGTAATATGAAATTTTCTATTGGTTATTTTATGTTATAGTTAACTTTTATAAAGATATTGCTTTTTGTGTAAGACTTACAAACTTCAAGTTATTACTGCATAAAATTTATTCTTTCTTTGCAAAGAAATTGAGGCGTCAGTTGATAGTAGTGTATTAAATATGAAAATTGTTCTTCCACCATTTTACCAAATCCATCTGTATTCATCACTTATTGTAATTATAATGAAATTCTTGAGGCACACTACTTTATAACACAAAGAGGTTTATTTAGTTAACAATTTTGGAGGTTTAAAGATACTGACATTGACTACATTATGCCAGACATGTGTGTGTGTGAGGAAGAGTTCACACTGCCAAGGGGATGCCAGAGAGAAACTCAGGGGTCAAGCCCAGGCTTTTCTAACAACTGGCTCTCACAAAATTCATTCCATGGGACCTGCATTCTCATTCAAGAGCAGCACTCTAAATGACCTGAAGATCTCCACTAGGCCTCACCTTTTAAAAGTTCCATCAGCTCCCACATAGTCACACCAGAGAACAAGCTTGCAGCACATGAATCTTTGGGGTACAAACATTATCCCAATCATATCACCTTTATCCTTCATTTTCCCATAAAATATTTTTTATTCCATTGTTTATAAGCAATGCAGAAGCTGAGAATTATCTAAAGGCTTATCGATTTTCAGCAACAAAGCAGAGAACTGAGAAACCGCGCGCGCGCGCGCGCGCACACACACACAGCTGGGACTTGTGGGAAGAAATGTAATTCTGACAATTCAATGTGGTCAGATTCTTCCTGTATCTAAAACACATCTGGGCTTGTTATATAAGATCCTCTCTTTCAAGGGGGGGCTAGGAAGAAGAAGGGATGGAGGGAGATGTACAAAACCTCTCCAGTCTCCAGAACTTGTTCCTGTGTTGCTGCCTCTTTATACTACAGATTAGTGCAAAACTTTCTCTTGTGATCTGCAAAGACGAATTAGGCCAACTTTGAAGAATATTTTTCTCTCTTAAGAAACTTTGGTTTTAGGACTAATACTTTCTACTCTCAGTTTTATAAGTGAATAAACTTCTTGTGAGGCAGGAATTCAACATATACTCTTGAGGACTTTGTTTTTCAGTATTCCTCAAACCTTTCCATACACAGCATAGTATTATGGATACTCTGTCTGTGTATGTGTGGGTGATACTGGAAACATGTCCTTCCCTTAAACCTTGTGTTTGAGTTTAAAAGTGCATGCAAATTTTATGTGTAATCTAGAATGTTTCTTTTAATAGAAAAATACATTTCAAGTAAAATTAATTTTCTATGTGTGGTAGTACATGGACCCCATGTTGGAAATCATTGCCTTATTCTCTTTAATGAAGACAGCATGTACCTTCTACAGCCCAGTCAACTCACCCAGCTGCTGTGTGCAGGTCGGGCCTCCACTACACTCCCACCCCCATGCCCCAACCCCAGCTCCTGTGTGTGGATCCAGGTCTCAGGCATTAGCAGGACATCTACACCCAGTTATGCTAGGGAGTGTGATAGGTTGTTGATTGACCAAAGAAAGCACCCAGAGTCAGTGTGAAAAACATAATTCTTAGAATACCTGTGCCAAGTACCCCACCAGAGCTAACTCACCCAGCCCCTGCATGGGGATCCAGGGCTCAGGTTTGGGGCCTTCAGTCACTTGCAGGACACCTGCACTCAGGAACCCACAAGAGTCAACTTACCCAGCTGCTGTGTGCAGGTCAGTCCTCCACTACACCCCTACCTCCATGCCCCAACCCAAACTCCTGTGTGTGGATCCAGGTCTCAGGCATTAGCAGTATACCTACATCCAGGACTTTGCAGGAACCACCTCACCCAGCCACTCATTCGGGTCTAGGCCTCAGGTTCTGGACCTGCAGCCACATGCAATTCACCCACCTAGGATTATCCCTACCCCTGACCTGTGCAGGTGCTGTGTCTGTAGCTACCTGGCCACAGCCCATTCCTGCTAGGTCTAGAAATATTGGTCCCATACCTACTGCCAAGGATTCCAGGTCCTGTCGTGGTGTGAAGGAGGCCTGTTTTGACCCACCTCAAGACCCCAGGATCCAGCAACACACCCCAGTTGCTGAACTTCTACAATACACACCCCCAACAGATTCCAAATCTGTGCCCTGGAGCCTAGATCCATAATAGGGAAACTCAATTCAGAGATCCAGAAAAAGATTATAAAAAATGAAGACTCAAAATAGAAAGGGTTCACCTCAAGCCCACAGCTCCTAACCAAGGAACATACGGACAGGGAATGGGATGAAAACCTAGAAATAATTATCAACAATAACTAAAAGGAACAATGAACTCAAAGATTTAATGAAGGGACTAAGTGAGAAAACTCAAGAGATGAAAAACTCATCAAGGAAATAAATACATTGAAAAAGGAAGTAACAGAGCTACATCTCTGTCAATCACATCAGAACAACAATAGAAGAATTTAATAGTAGACTAACCTCTATCGAGAACAGAACCTCAGCTCTGGAAGAAAGAACCTCTGACAATGAAGATAGGCTGAGTAAGCTTGAGCACGTGGATGACAAAACAAACAAAAAAACTCACAGAGCATGAGCAGAATTTTCAAAATGTCTGGGATGAAATCAGAAGAAACAATGTAAGAGTAATTGGGATACAGGAAGATATTGAAACACAAACAAATGATATAAAGAGCATTCTCAACAAAATAGTTAAAGAAAAATTTTCTCATATCAGAATAGAGTCAGAAATGCTCATCCGATAAGCATATATAGGATGCCCAATAGGCCTAATCAAACGAGAAGTTCACCAAGAGACATCATAGTCAAAATGTAAAACAGGGAAATCAAGGAAAGACTATTGAAAGTGGCAAGAGAGAAACACCAAATCACATTCGGAGGCAAAACAATAAGGATCATGTCTGACTTTTCAGTCCTGACTCTAGAAGCAAGAAGATCCTAGAAGGAGAGGGGAGAGGTGGGGGGATGGGAAAGGGAAGGAAGATAGGGAGGGATCTAGGGAGGCAATCAACAATGTAACATACTCTTTACCGCCCACCCTGAGAAGTCAAATAATACTGTGCAATCATTTAATTGAGGAAAATCCACAATTATATATTTACATATATTTTTATATAAGTATATATTTATATATGTATATATTTTTATATATACATGTATATGTATATACATATATGTATATATGTGTGTATGTATATATATATATATATACACACACACATGCAGATATATGTGGACATTTTTATTTGTTATAGCAGTGTAGTATAGAAAAATTGACACTGAGGTACGGATAATGTGGGAATAAGTATGGTTTAGGATCAAAAGTCTATCATATTATTACTTTATACATGCTTATGATTGTACAACTTGACTCCTCAATAAAAAGAAGACATAATGCTTACTGAAAAATTCTTACAGGGAATGTCCAGTGGTAACAGGTTGGAAGGACACAGAGTTTCCCCAAGTACCACCTCCATCCCTCATGTTGTTACTCCTGAAAATGCCATCTGCATCCCGCACCATTCTTTGTCCAGTGGTATCTGGCTGGATGTCCACTCCCTGTGCCCTCAATTCTGTACCAGTTACCACAGAGACAGCAGTTTTATAAGCTAAGCTACAGAAGCAAAAACATTACCAAGTTAGTGTGCTTTGTCCCATCATGTGACTGACATCCCATGGAACTTGGAATGGATGCAAGAAAGCAATTTTCTACAGATAACACCAAGTGCCTTTATTCCCAGCACACAGCAGAGAAAGCCACCATCCTTTGATTATCTGAACATTATGTATCTGAACATTCCAGCCCAGACTCACTGTCACTGTTATATTAACTTGTCTAGGTTCTTCTGTGCAGTGAAGGTGCCCAAACAAGACCTGTACTGGACTCTCACAAAAGAAATATTCTTAAATAGTGTTACCCCACTGAGGTTTTGGTGTTTATTTTACAGCAAGTCATGCTACCTTAAATTATAAGAGGTGTTTACTGAATTTAGAATACAACTACTACAAAACTGTCTAGGTTGAAATAAGTCCCTATAAAAGTCAATATAGGACAGTATGGGAGACAGCCACTAATGAGGGAGCAAGAGGAGAAAAGAGAGGAGTCCTTTTTATGAACCATTTCTCCCACAGTTCTGCATGAGCTAAAAACACTCTCTGCTTAAAGGAAATAGTGCATTTGACAATACCTAGCATAGAAGCTGACCCAAAGGAAATTATTAAGAACATTTGCTGAGTCTACCATTAATTTGTGAGTGTGATATAATTTATTCATTGCACACATATTTGCACTTTTGTGTGCTAGATCTTTGCTCTCAGGGCTTGGCCAGCTCAAAGGAGGGCTAAACATTTGTGTTCAGCCAGGAGCTGCAGGGTACCAATAGTTTCCTAGAATTCCACTTCAGTTTCTCAGAACCCAGGACTTTTATTACAGATACATCTTCTTGGGCTTTTTTCTTCCTCTTTACCTACTTTTTCTCTCAGGTGATCTTCTTATTTTTTTCTCCTCCTCCTACTGCTCCTGCCATTTACCTTTCCCCTTTCATTCCTGTTGGGTCCTTCTTGTTTTCTCATGCTTTCCTCTTCAACTTCATCTTGCTTTCTGCCCTCCTACCTCTGCGTGGTGTTTCAGTTACTGAACTAACTATACTAGTTCTACAAACATCAGTCTTCAAAAGTTCTTTGTATTTCCTAAGAAAGCATGATGTCTTGGTTCAGACTTCTGTAAAAAGCACCATAGACTAGGAGGATTATAAAGAACAAGAGTTTATTTCTCACAGTTCTGGAGGTGGGAAGTCCAAGATTAGGGTTCTGGTAAGGGCCCTCTTCTGGCTTGAGGTCAGCCATGTTCTTGTGTCCTCACCTGGTGGGAAGAAGGGAGAGAGATCTCTCAAGTCCCTTTTACAAGGACACTAATTTCAATCTTGATGGCTCTACTGGTTGACCTCGTTATATCCTCACATCGCCACAACCTGATATCATCAATTGGCAGTTACGATTTCAACAAATAAAATTAAGGGGAACACAAACATTTAGTCCATAGCAGACCAGTTCTATCTCCACTGGCCATAGTTGGAAAGGATAATACCTATGAAATATCAATTTGATGAGCTTTTCTGTTGATGAATACCATTTCTAGTAAAGATATACAAAGATGCACAGAGAATTAAAAGTGGAAAGGACACTGGAGGTCATCTAATATTCCTATCTATTCCTTGAAAAATCACAAAATTAAAGATGAGCAGGACAAGAGGTTTTATCAAAGTCAGGAAGATTGCTGATGTCAAAGCTAGAGGGTGAAGCAAACTAGATGTAGAAGCTCTGGTTAGCTCCACATCATAATCATCAACTCCAGACAAGGCCAGTGCTCATTGTACATATTTTTATTTTTTTAAAGCGATAGAGGGAATGGAGAGGGAGAGAGAGAGGGAGAAAGAGAGAATTAATTTTCATTCATTTTTCATCTGGTTCTGGTTTCTTTGACACCCAGTTGTATACATGGTGCTAACTCAGGTCACACATGCCAAGTAAGTATTTTTGCTATTGAGCCATTGCTCCAGCCCCAGCATTGCACATTTATATGGGTAGGTAGCACAGAGATTAGTTTCTAGATTGTTTCTGAATAACAGTTCCAGAGGTGTGTTGACTTGGAAAAGTTGCTTGATTTTTTGATACTTAATTACTTGCTTAATTACTGATAATTGTTTCAAATTATTGTACTAAACAGTGCCACTATCATTTTCTCTTTACCATTTACTCCCAAGTTTAAGAAGGAAGGTCACATATGTGAAAGTACCTAGTACTTGAAAAAGTTAAAATGAGCTATCTCCAGGACTTGATTCTGGATCTTTTTCATTTTGCATAGTAATATTCCAATATCCATACAGTAATTCTGGCCAAACAAGAAATATCAACTTCATCAAAATGTATATTTTCTATATCCAAAACACTATTAGTTTCATGTATTTTTCTCAATTAATTGTTACAGAAACCCTAAAAGAACTCAAGTAATTTGCTCACAGTCAGGCAGTTGAGATGGATTAGATGCAATTTGAACTCTGGTCTGTTTAAATTCTGAAGACTATGCCCTATCTACAAAATTATGTCATCCTGGAAACCAAGGCACTGGGAAGGTACTGACGATTTTATTCCCCACTGACATCACAGTTTATTTCTTCTCAAGTTCACCAAAATGGCTATAGTAATTGCTTTCCCAAGTGGCCACAGATTCCTGGAGATTGATCAGAAGATTCTCAACCATACCTTTTTCTAAATGAGGTTCTGCTACTTTGTCCACAATGTCCATCCCAACTCTGGATAATGACACCAGACCCTTATGTAATCACTCAGCTCTGCTAAGATGATCAACCAAGGTGATGAAGTTGAA
The DNA here is from genome assembly GCA_004027875.1 of Aplodontia rufa. Classification (NCBI taxonomy): domain Eukaryota; kingdom Metazoa; phylum Chordata; class Mammalia; order Rodentia; family Aplodontiidae; genus Aplodontia; species Aplodontia rufa. The sequence continues at coordinate 25,475 of PVKS010008141.1, forward strand.
ATGCACACAGCTTAGGTCACACCAGACTACTTCTGGCCCTATGAGAAAATGTGGAAGTGCAACTGGATGGTAGAGAAAAATGATCAATCATACTCCCTACCAGTGTTGTATTGTGTGTAAGAGTGAGGCAATCCAGAAAAATAATAGTCAATTCTCAAATGCTTGCTTTCTATCATTTGTTGTGGGTCCCATCACTGACAGCAAGACCACTTAGGTGTTGTAATTTGGCCTTGTGATAATTTTTTTCAAAATGTAATGCTTTTATCTTTTCAAAAGAGAACATTATTCCATACTGTTTGTATAACAATTTAAATGCAATTTTATGCTCATAAAACTTTTCTTTTTTATGTTCTTTGTCAACAGCTGAAAGTAAATAAAAATACCATTCAAATAATGCATGCTAATAAAATTCATAAAGGGGAAGAGTGTTTATAATAGAAATGAAAAATCAATGCCATCAAACTCTACATATTTTAAAAACCCATACTCATAACACATTATTACTTCAAGGACTGTGACATTTGAAAGCTGCTAGGATGTCTTAAGCCCTTCCAAATTATATGACCTCAGAATATTAAATGATCTTTTTTTTTATTTTTGTCTCCAGCTTCTCCAGGAATACAGGGAAAGATAATTATGCAAACGAGCCCGGGTGACTTGCTAAAGGATCATAAATTACTGATTCTTGTCCAGGTGCCCATATATTATGGTAGATATATCTCCTCCAAGAGTGGAAAATGGATCTTTAATTTTCTTTAAAGAAAATTCAGAGAATATTTCAACCCTTAGGACTTTGAATTCAGAATCAAAGTCAATCCTAGAAATCAAGGAAGGGTTTTTATTTTGTTTCGTTTTGTTCTGTTTTTGTCATTCCTCAGAGAAAATGGGTGAGCCAATGTGATATCAAGAATTATATTATGCAAACATTTTTAAAAGCATAGAGAAAACTAGAGACAAGCTTGGTCTTTGGTCCTCCCCACCCCCATATTTGGAGAGGTTCCTGAATTTCCCAATTATTTGTCTAAATTAATTGGACAAAGTATAAGGAGAAGGCATAATTTTGTGGCAACAAAAACATGTTTTGGGCCTCTTCAGTTAATTTGTTAATTCATTGTATAGATTCACATGAGGTGAGTGATGAGAGTCACTTGTGTGATCCAGTCCCAGATGGGCTGGTCAGTGTTGTTGGACTGTGACCTCACAATCTTGTTTTCTACTCAAATCTTCCAAATATGAGAATGTAAGGGAACAAGAGCTGAATAACTCAGAAAAAGATATACAAGTCATGTGTAATAAATATGAATTCAGCACACCAGCTGGCAAATTGCAGGGAAAACCTAAAAATAATACTGTCAATTTAAAATAATGGAAGCGAAGACATGTCAATAAAAACTCACATTCAACTAACATTTATTGAGTGCTTGCTGTACACAGGGGCCCAGGCTAAGTACTTCACATACATCAGCTCCTTTCATCTCCACAGTGGTTCTATAAACTGAGAAGAGATGATTTTTTTACGAAGGAGAACACTGACAGGCCTAGGGAATGATAGGTTTCAAGACTTAATGGCTGGTCAGCACAACCAGGTTTCAGGTCAGTTTTCTAACTCTGCTGTAGCTAGTATTCTCCCGGAAACAGATCCTAAGGCAAGTGATTATGAAAGAAATACTCCCAGGAGGAGTGAGCAAGGGAGCAGGGAAGCAAGCCAGGGAGGAGCAGGACGCCAGGCAAGCATATGACTTGAGGTGGAGCCTCTGATTTAAATTTTACTTTGGTGCCAGTACACTAAGATTTTTGTGCTCCCACCTCACTTAATCAGTGGCTGGCTCAGGCAATTCCCTCTCTCCAAAGTAATCCTCTTGGGAAGGGCATTTATCAGCAAAGCAAGTAGGAGCAAGCAGAAGATGGATGCACAGAGCAGACAAAGGGCACCACTAGGTCCACCGTAGACTCCAAGATCTGGACTTCTTGCTGATTTTTTTTTTTTTTTTGGTATTTTGAGTATAATTTCAGAATAACATTCCCTACACCATAGAATCAAAAGTGTAATTTAAAAAGGCACCTAGCATAAGATAACTAAAGGGAAGAGACTGTGACCCCAGAGAGCATCTTTGAAGATTGCGGTTAGGGAATTTCTTCAGTTTCAACAACAAACATCTGCCTAAGGCCTGTAGCTTCAGGGTTTGGGCGATATGCTGTTTTCCCGTTAGCTTTCCCAGGATCAAAGGGCATAGGAGACCATTTTTGTTTTGTTTTGTTTGTTTGCTCTCATCTCCTAATTTCACATTTTTGTGGAAGTCTGTACTTGGAAGTGCCAAAAATATTTTGTTGGTGTCATAAGTCAAACAGAACTAATGCACTATTTCTTAATGAAATATGACTATTAATACAACTGCTAAAATTTTTTAAAAAGTTTCACCTACTTTTCTTTCCATAACTTCTTTTCATCTTTACTTCCACTGGGTCAATTTTTCTGGTCAATTAGTTGAAACGATGATGATCATTTGAATAAGCTGCTTCATTCCTCTTCAGCATTGACTAATCTCTCTCATTGGGGCATAACAATTACAAGTCTCCTCTTATAACAAGGATGCAGGTCATCTCTACCTCTTTTCCTCATATGCTCCAGGTACAACTGTGGGCTCTGAACTTGAGTGTCACACAGGCAGAACACAGCCTGGCAATGTTAGCACCATGAACCGGCCTGCACTGGGATCCAGAACTTGACTGCGTTCAGTTACAGCTCTTTTACTGAAATCAGTTATTATACGGTTTGCTGAAAATTAAAGACCCCTCATGATGGTCTGAGCTATATTCAGGGTTCCAATTAGGTAATCTAGCAAATTACATATAAAGTATAATGTGATTGTAACGTAAATTTTTTATTCCTCTTCTCCAAGCATTGGAGCAATGCCTCTGAACTTGTCTACTGGAATCCTCATCATCCAGGTCATCCATGGTCTTTATTATGCATTGATCAGTTTCTCAACTGATTCCATTTCCCATGCTTTGCTCGAAGGAGTATTTCATTTTTTTTTTCACAGAGAGGGACAGTGAGAGAGAGAGAGAGAGAGAGAAATAGAGAATCAATTTTATTTAGTTTTTCATGTGGCTTTTGTTGCTCAGAGATTTCATTGTGCATGTGGTGCTGGGGTTCAAATGCACATAATTCACGCTTGCTAGGCAAGCACTATAACCGCTGAGCCACCTCTCTAGCTGGAATATTTCATTTTGAGGAGGCTTTACTCTATAGAAAATTCTCTCTTATATTTGTTCAAAGGACATGTTTTTAGGAAAGCTGCAGTTGACTCTCCAAAATTCACCCCCTTTTAGACCATTTTTTGGTTCAAGAACAACAGGAAGGTTGATCCTTTGTAAACCTCAGTTACTCCAGAAGTAGCTCCTCTGTCGCCCAGTGCAGTCTCTGACTTCTGCTGTCTGACTGGTCTTATCAATATGTTAGTATAGGTGCGCTGCGAGTCTGGAGTTCCTGTACTTTGATAAAGGATAGAACAATTTCTAGGTTTAGTGGCCTGAAGCATCTCCCTTCCCATGTGGAAAAGTATTCATTTTCTGTGACAGTTGTGTCTAAGAAAGCATGCCTTGCTGCTGTTTCTATGGCCACCCCATGAGGTTTCATAGGGGTGTCTTCATGGGGAGGGCCCCAAGGTTCAGTGTACCTGTGCACATACACCTGCATTATCCCTCCATCTGGAAATGTAGGCTGGGGACTGTAATCACACTGTGGGTCAGTTCTCAGAATCTCTGCCCATACAAAGGAGAGAAATTGATTCCTTTAAACCATCACTACGGTTAGTGAAACATAACTTGCCACTTACCTCTAATCAAACAAGAGGATCCTAAAGTTTCTGCTACTCCAAAAAAATATGCAGAGGCTTAATTTGTAATCAGTTCCAGAAAAATAAGTGATATTTCATGGATAAACATAAGATAATTAGATTAGGACACATTAACATCACACTTCACTTTAAGTGTTAAGAAGAAATAAATTGAGATGAATAAGTAACTGGAGAGAAGCTGAGGAATGTTATACATCTGAAAAGACATTTATCACTACAAATACAATTTTCTATCAAATAATACTGATGACTATTATTTTAGAAGAAGTCAGAATCTGACAAAGGGGAGAAATATTTTGTAAGCACTTTTTAAAAAGTGCTAAAATTTTGCAGATACCTTTTCTACTTTCAATTAGATGAGAATTGACATCTTGTTCTTGTATTGAAGTCCCTTTATCATTCTCTGACATTATCATGCCTTATTTCTTGGAATGTGGACTAAGTCCATACGCATATCCACAGGTTATCTATTACTTTGACAAACATTCACCACAGGGCTTTCAAAGAAGATTCAGATAAATTGCATTAAGTGAACTATAAAAGTAGAGTTCCTTAGCATAGAGATAATTTGTAATTTAAAGATAATTCAATAAAAAATAATTATGACAGTAAAACATATTGCATTGTGTTGTTTTAATAAGCATCTGCAATTATTCAACTTCAATTTTGGAAGCAGTGCACACAGAAGACAGACCAAAACTAATATTCTTTTTTTTCCTGAAGGCATTAAATGGATATTGGTGAAAAGGAATAAAGAAATCTAGTTGTCATTGTCAACCATCTTATGTAGACATGATCAGAAATAAACTAATACAAGGCTGAGTTGGCTCTTTCTGTGATTGATTCATATCATTTATTTCTTTCTCTATTGATCAACTTGTAGATGAATTTCTGGTCATTTTCACACTTTCTATTTCCAGGACCTACTAGGATTTTTGAGTTTCATCTCTCTCTTTCCTAGACTAATTGCAATCTTTCTGAATACATGACTATTTTCAGAATTTATAATTTCAGATGAAACCAAACCAAATCAAAACTATCTGTCTTAACCTCACTGAGGACACATGTATCTCAGGTATTTAAGATGAATGAAAGGAATGAGGATATTACAGACCTCCTAAAGGATACGTAAATGACTCTGATTCTCTTGGAAAGAAGACTGAAAAATCATACTCAACATAATTTGATTAAAAATTTGCATAGCTTGTGGCTGGAGTGGTGGCTCAGTAGTTAAAGTACTCGCTTGGCATGTGCAAGGACCTGAGTTTAAACCCCAACACCACATATGCAACTAAATGCTGGAGACATGAAGGCCAGATGGAAAAATAAATTTTAAAAATTTTGATTCTTTCTCTCTCTCATTTTCCCTCTCTCTCTTTTAAAAATAAATTTGAGTAGGTGAATCAGATGTATCTTGAAGAGATTTTTGAGACCTAACCACAAGAATACTTGACATTTTTAGACTAGTCAACCTATTTCCAAACAAAGCACAGCAACTTAGTAAAAAATTATGCCTCAATTTTTCCAGGTAATGAGAAGTCAACTATTTTCCTGATATACACATATTGGGTATTAATCTATGAGATGCAGTGTTGATTCAGATGATCTTGAAAGTTGGCAGGGAAGGGCCTCATGGACAGCACTTGCCTGGGTCGGGGTAAGATCCACGTAGGGTTTCTTAGTATTTGTATTTGAGTCTTAACTACCGAAAGTGAGTGTTCTCTAATAAACAGTTGAAGACAAATTACACTAGTGTCTTTAAGTTAAAAAAAAACAACTACCTATCATCTATTATCTATCTTTCTATCTCATCTATATCTATTATTCTGTAAGGAAAAACGTAAGTCTTTGGAATGAGCAAAAGAGATTCCTGAGTCTCCCTTCTAAGGGACATGCTCTGAAGGAGTCTCTGGATCATCTGTTCCAAAGAGATAATCTCTTTTGTCTTTGACTAAGCTATGATACAACTCTCTGGAGACAGACATTGCCTTGTAGAAAATTGATGATAATGGGAATATTCCTGTCTTTTGCTGTGCCAATGATACCTGTACAGTAGAAAATATAAATCTCTGTATATGAAACCCTCATTTGTAGCAATACTAACACTTTACTTGTTCCCTTAAAGATATATTAAACATGTCAATACTTTTGACGTGTTCATACTGTATGAGAGACAAAATTTATATTTTGAAGAAAATTATCCTTTAACAACATTCAATAAGGAATGTATTTTTCCTTTTAGAGCTTAAATGATTCTGGAGAATGCTTTGGTATTATCTTCTTAATACTTTCTATAGAATGCCAGAAGTAGTTGGGCTACTGGGAGCAGAGGGCCAGTTTGGGTTGCAGAAAAATAAAATATATTTATAGAGGGACACCACAGGAATATGTTTTCAGAGGAAAAGAAAGAGCGTAGGTGGGGAGAGAAATGGAGAGAGAGAGAGAGAGAGAGATGGGGGGAATTTCTTTTCCTCAAATCCTTCCTGTGTCCTTCATTTGCTTTTTGACTTAATATTTCTTACATACATCATTACTCATTTTGCTTCTCTCCAATAAGATATCTCACAGAATGCCTGCAACTTATACAGCATTTATATTTATTTTGGCATGCTGTCAGTTTCATTTCTTTCAAAAGAAAGCAATTTCAAACCTGATTGGATCAGGACATATTTTATACATCTACTGAGTTATCACACTGTGCTGTATAAATATACAATTATATGTTCAATGATATATTCATCAAAAACTGTAAAAATACTTAAGGAGACAAAAATGTTAACTGCCTTGATGTGATCATTATACACTGTACATAGTTATCAAATTATGGCACTGTAGTCATAAATGACACAATAAATAAAAATAAATAAAATATGCATTTTATTCAAGTTTCTTTTTCATTTTTCCAAATGTATTATTTTGTGGATAACCAGTGCATATTAATAAAGCTCTTAATAATTCAAAACTGAAACATGTGTTGTCAGCTAATTTTTTTAAAAAAAAATTGCCTTTATAAAATAAATATCATTTTGTAGGCTGTTCAGAGGTGGCTCAAGTGGTATCCACTATTCCTTCACCTACCCACACCCTATAACTAACTAAAGTATCAGCAATTTTGAAAATTTCTTACCAAATGGCACAATGCTCCCCTGTAAGTTGCTAGGGTAGATGCTGGGAAGACCTTTGAGCTTTTGATGAAGAGGAATTCTAATGCTGAGGGAGCAAGGGCAGAAACCTACACCTGAAAGGGCTTAGTGATGGAGGCCTGGCCATTGGTTCTCAAGTAGGAGACAGATTTGGGAGAGTTCAGGCTCACAGAAGAAAATACATATTGATTATACCCAGTCACTCAGCATGGTGCTGAGGTGGCATAAACTCACTGGTTTACTACTCTGGAAGATGCTATCCAATGGTGCTGTGTCTTTAGCGTTGACATTAACTTGGCCAGAAAAGACAATGGTAAGAAAGACTCAAATAAATATAAGAGCTGTAGGACTTCATAGTCATCTCAGCGAGATTTGTTTCTGTAGAAGTGAAATGTCCAAGGAAAAGAACCCAAGAAAGCACCAGGCATTTGCTCAGTGAGAGTTCATTCATAGTCATTGCCCCTACCTTAGGAAGAAGGAGAATTCATTCCCACCCTGATCTCCTGATGCCTGGGGTTGCACTCAGCTCAAGTTGCAAGCAAAAAGCCTGGGTTATCAAAGGAGATTGGGAGATTGTGTCTCTCTCCTGGAAGGAAGCCCTCTGTTCTTGGGCTTGAGCTGGGAGCAATGGCTTGGTTCTTCATGAACAGTGTGTCTATACCATTACCTGACTCTCTTTTCCTGAGCTTGGTGATTCTCTCGTTGCTTGGACTATGATGCCTGAAGTCTTCCTTGACTTGTTACTGTGAAAATCAAATGAATGCCAGGTTATTTCAATCTCTCTCTTTCCTCTCTTTCTCTCTCTGTCTCTCTCACACACACACACACACACACACCCTCAGGGAGGGTAACTAAGGATGAAAAAATTAACAAGTTTGACAAAATAAAGAAAGTACCATCAAAGAAATGAATAAGAGGATTTCAATTTTAATTTAAAATTGTTCAGGCCTAATTAAGATCTGCAAAATATTTCTTATTTTTTTAAAAATTGTGACCCAACAGAAAAATTTGCACATGCATGTACACATACACATACACACAAATGCACACTATACTGTGGATTATTGGAGAGAATATTGTAGTGTTATAGATATTATAGCTCTTTGCCCCTGGGGACAAAAACATTCTCTTACAGAATTTAAATACAATAATCAAATAAAGAAATTTAATATTTATAGGACACCATTCTCGAATATTAAGGCCACCTTCAAGCTTCACTTGTCCCAATAATTGTCTTTGTAGCAAATTATCATTTGAGATTCCATACCTATTACAGGATTACACTTGGCATTTAACAATTAAGTCTCTTAAGTCTCCTTAAATATAGATAAGTTTTTAGCTTTTCTTTGAATTAAATCAGATATTTTTGAAGAATATGGTTCTGTTGCTTTGTATACCTTCCCTTGGTTTGTTAGCATGATGAGTTCTTTGTGATTAGATCTAGGCAATGATTTTTTTTTTTTTTTTGCAGAAATTCTACATAAGTAATGTTACCTCCTGAGCAGAAGGTATCTGAAAATTTGCACTGTCAATAAGAACATTTTTTTTTTAAAGAGAGAGGGACAGTGAGTGAGAGAGAGAGAGAGAGAGAAAGAGAATCAATTTTTATTTAGTTTTGTCATATGGCCTTCATTGCTCTGAGACTCCATTTTGTACACGGTGCTGGGGTTTGAACTCATGTGCTTGCACATTCTGGGCAAGCGACACAATCACTGAGCCACCATTCCAGCTCAACAAGAACATTTTTAAAAAGAAAAATTTATTTTGGGGCTCATAATTTCAGAGGTCTTAATCCATAGAGGGTCAACTCCATTCCTTGGGGCCTGAGATGAGGCAGAACATCATGGTGGAAGAATGTGGCAGAGGGAAGCAGCTCACATGATGATCAGCAGCAGAGAGAGAGGGGGAGGGGGAGAGATAGTCCATGATGCCAGATACAAATACCCTAAAGGAACCGTGCTCCACACAATGACCCACCTCCTCCATTCACACCCTGCCAACATAGATACCAGTTAATTCCTATAGGAGATTAACTCATAGATTGGGCTAAGGATCTCATAACCCATTCCTTTCATGTCCGCCTTCCTGAGTTGTCACATGTGAGCTTTTGGGGGACACCTCACATTCAAACCATAACAACTGGTATTGCTAGCTTTGAACATATGGTTAAATAAAAACTTATTCCATTTTATCTAATAAGTACCTTATTTTATCTTGTAGAAATAAGTGAGGGCATGCTTTCAGACTATGGAGTATTTTATTCCTTAGCCAGTATTTTAGCCAATTGTTTTAATATTCACAAGTGATTCTTGCTTGAGTCGACTAATATTTTAGCAGTTGAAAGTGGTAGTTTTATAACGAATTTCTTTTTCACACATTAAAATTCTTCCTTTAAAAAGAGCTTTCCCTTTCTCTCTCCCTTCATGCTGCCCTCTCTACTTTCTGTGATTGTGTACTATATGTTTGCTGTTAGTCTTCACTCATCAATTCATTTAATTCAATGTATTATATCCCATTATGATCATTCCTCATTTTAATATTCAAGTTACCTCCAACATGGTTAGCAGAAGATTTATGGGGTCCTTTTGTAAGTTATAGCAGATAAAAAGTAATATTTTCTCCTGACATAATGTTCCAGGATTAACTGCTTTTCCCGCATCTCATCCTAGAAGTTGACATTTCTTTAATGATCCTTGGTTCTACTTAGTTGGAAATTACATTTAGGAATCAATCTCTGGGTGCTTAGTTGTGTTCATTGGTATTGGGAGGCATTGCTTGAGGTCTTTTTCGTTGGAAAAATTGAGAAATACGTTAGTTTACAAATAATTGGTTCATATGAGATCTTTACATGTGTTTTGTTCTAAGTACTGGTCTCCCTTTGCCCCCTTCCCCCTCTTTAATATCAAACTCTTTTTCCTCTGTTGCCCTGACCAAAAAGGATACATACAAAAACGTTGGATAACTAAGAGTTATTAATATGGGAAATGCCTATATCCCCATGCAACTATCTTATTTGATCGAATTAGAGAGCACGGTTTAGATTCAAGATCAACCTGGAAATTTGTACCACTTACCTCTAATCTAGAATATTATAACCCACTTAGGTAAAATTAAAGTTCTTGTGAAATACCTCCCTTGACTTATCATTATCTGGTAGAAAGAGGACTTGATGTTAATGGAGAAATTAGCATCTAATGTACTATCAGTGGAATTTGTTTTCAGAAGAATCTGTCCCACCATTGGGCCATGGACCACACTCTGAGGAGCACTACTATAGAGTAAGTCTTAGCTTCTCTTCTTAGGTTAACATCTACATTCATATAAAGTACGGTTAGAATGACCATCTGGATCAGAGGTATTTTGACAGTCAATGTCATGAGCAATTTAAATCTGAGAGTGGCAGATAAGTTAATAAAAACCATTTGTTTCAGAGGAGAGCAAAGCAAAACAATTATCCTATTTTGGTACTAGATATTTCCTAGGAAAATAGGAAGAGGGGAAGATAATTGCTAGTGTTACAATAATTTTGGTGCTGAGATGTGTTATGGGTGGAATTGTGTCCGCCTAGAACATGTGTTAACATCCTAGCTCCCACTATCACAGAGCATAACCTTATTTGGAATTAGGGTCATTGTTGATGTAATTAGTTAGGCTGAGGTAATACTAGAGCAGTAGAGGCCCTCAATCCAATATGACTCATGTCCTTAGAAGAGAAGAGAATGCCATGTGAAGAAAGAGTCACATAGAAGGAAGATGGTCATGTGGAGATGAAGGCGGAGCCTGGAGTGATAAAATTACAAGTCAAAGAAGTGCGAGGGCTTTCGGGAAATTATTCTACTGTGAATGTTTCAGGGGAGCCTGCCCTTGCAAAAACTTAATTTCAGACTTCTCACTTCCAGAACTGTGAGATAATGAATTCAAGTTTCTTTAGCTACTCCGTTTGTGGTTCTTTGTTTAGAACCCTAGAAAACTAACATAGCATTTAAGTTACAGCTAAGTAACTGTAATGAATTTTTATGAAATGAAAATAAACCAATGCGGGGCTGGAGCAGTGGCTCAGTGGTATCATGCTTACCTAACATGCATGGGGACCTGGGTTCTAACCCCGACACCACATACACAACGAAGTGTCAGAGCAATGAAAATCAGATGAAAAAAATAAATAAAATTGATTCTCTTTCTCTCCCTCTCCCTCTCGCTTTTTTAAAAAAGAAAATAAACCAATCCATAATCGATTTATTATCAACTTTCAACTATTTAGAATGCCACACACCCAGAATTCTTATTTCTCTAATGTGACTTCTTCCTCTATTATATCTTATTAGAATTCTACTCTGTTTTATCCAATTTGCACTTGAGATCCTATTGACAGAAGTCACTCTGATAGTTATCTGAGCCATCCAGATAACAAAGGATTTGTGGGGAAGGATCTCATCATTTCCCTCTATATCCACCATACTAAGTGCTTCTCTAAATCAGGGTACTCTTTGTGGTGTGTGTGTGTGTGTGTGTGTGTGTGTGTGTGTGGTGCTGGGGATCAAAACCACTTGAGCTATACCCCTAGCCCATTCAAACTTTTTGTTATTGTTGTTTTAGGGATAGAACCCAGAGGTGCTCAACCACTGAGTCTCATCCCCAGCCCAGCCCCTTTTATTTTTTATTTTGAGACAGGGTCTTGTTAAATTGCTTAGGGCTTGCTAAGCTGCTGAGGCTAGATTTGAATTTGCGATCCTCCTGTCTCATTCTTTTTTGCTGCTGGGATTACACTGCACCTGGCCCATTCAAACATTTTAAAATGTATCTCACAAAAGTACACTTGGCATTACAAATCAATGTCCATGCACTTATACATTTATATAGGCTAAAAAAAAAAGCCACTCACTTTTATTAGCTTGATTACATGTAATACTTTATTTTACCTTTTAGAAAAGGTGGTGTCTATCCTACAAATTAAGTTCACACTTATTACTGAGTGACATCTCACCATTTTTCTCTATAGAAATATTTCACCCAATGTCTCTGAACTTCAGTTTCCCAAGAAATTTTCACTGATTTCTGTGTCACATCCCTTCTTTTTCTCTTAACCACACATACAAGAAAATTTAGATGATATAGAGATAAATAGGACTGATAATTTATAATGGTAAACACTCCCTGAGATGAAAACAAAAATCAAATACGGTGTCTTTAATCCAAATGAAATATTTATTATATAAAAACAAGTTTCTAGCCATTTATAGAGTTGGAGTTATTTTAAGTCATTATTTCTTGGTATTCACAGAAAGTAGGCTCATTTTGTTCATGGTGCTATTAAACGTGGAGGCCTTTTGCATGCGGAACTCCTGGATTATTCATTATCACTCTGTTTCCTGGTCATTTCAAACAGTTATTCATTTTCCTTAACCAGGTCGGCTGATTTTCTTTCCTTCATGAAATAATTCATTGTTTGAGTGAATCAACCAAACAACAGCTTGTTTTCTGGAGATAATGCAAGTAAATGCAGAGCTGACAGCTAATCTAGATGAGCCCATTTATTTTGGATGATTCTTAATGTGGTCTTAAAAAGAAACAGCCATCAGAAACTATCCCCTGACAGATGAGCTAATAATTTTAAGAAAGGGAAGGTAGCTATTATTCAGGTCTCTTTTCTTTTTAGCTTATTTCTTCTGTAATGTTTAAAAGAAATATTTGTTTCCCCTAAACTAATAATATATTTTTAACCCAAGGATGTAACAAACAAGTTCACCCTATTATCTAAAAGGTCAACATGCAGAATTGCCTGGGGTTCATTACTCAAACCTGAATTTAGCAATTTTGTCACATATCCTTGAGGATATCACTGAATTACACTCCCAGTTGTCTAGATCTAGGCTGCATAGTATATTTCATTTGGTATATGTTTCCATCATTAAGTTTTTTCTATAGTAAATCTACAGGAGATGGGTGATTCTCATATTAAAATTGCCTGAGCTATAATTATCATGATCATACCTTGTGGTTTGGAACTGTGAGCCTTGTGCAATCACTTATGGGTGCTCATTTACGATTCTTTGCTGAGCCAGGCATGGTGGCACATGACTGTAATCTCTGTGACTCAGGAAGCTGAGGCAGGAGATTGCAAATTCAAAGCCATTGTCAGCAACTTAGACCCTGTCTCAAAATAAAGGGCTAGGGATAGTTCTCAGTGGTTAAGTGCCTTTGAGTTCAATCCCTGGTTCCAGATAAACAAATAAAGAAAAATAAAAAGGCTCTTTGCTAAGTTGGGTGATGCTCCTAAGGAACTCCCACCACCACTGTGATGGTGGGGTGGTCTTCATACCAAAAGGGGCCTTGGTGAGGAGCCTTCATTTCCAGAAGTCATCAACCTCTTTCTTTTTAATTACCAGATGATTTTAAGGCCAAAGAACTGTCCAAAATTGGCAATACAGAACAGATGTTCAGAAGACTAATCTGACATTGTCCAATGCTTGAGTTTATACCCACAGCCTAGTAATACGAAACCCATAGCAGAGGGCCTATGTGAGCTGCAGATTATTTGATTCAATTGAGCATAAGAAACAATCACAACGAGTTTGTCTTTACATCTACATGAGGATATTATTTACAAGTACTTAACTTTCTTCTATATTTAATGAAAGAACAGGGAAGACAATTTATCCTTCAGTGTCCCAAATGAGGTTAAGAGGAGATGACTGGGTGATGAAACGTTCCAGTTTGCCTGGGTTTGCTGGTTCTTGGCTGTTGTTCTGGTGTAATTGTTAATAGCACTTTCCTTATCATTTTCAAAAGTGAGTACCCTACCAGAGGAACAAAAATTCCTCCCAGTTCATGGTTCATAAAGGGAGATAGAACCCCTCTCCTTTTAGAAACAGTTGTCCCTTTTTGCTTACAGTGTTCATTTTTGCCTAATGGGCAAAACTTTCACAGTCTACCCCAAGTGCTAAGTGAAATGTTGTAACCAAGGATCTAGGACTAGTCAGATTTTGGAAGAATGAAAACCTATCTTTGGTCAAGTCATGGAAGCAATGCAGTTGTTTGACTGTTTACTTGTGATGTCTTGACTAGCAAATATAGTCATAAGAAAACTCTTTTTTCTCACAATTGTTATTCAGATTAAAATAAGTGCATGAACAAAGAAGGAAGCATGCTTCAATTTAACAAATCCTATATCACACGGATTAAGAGCTAACAGTGCCCTATGTGTGAAACCTCATGCTGATAACTTTAAAATATTTGAATCACATGGAAATTATCTACTATGTGGACAATACCACTGTTTGGAATTTTTTATTCCCCTTTAGAAAGGCTTTAAAGAGCAACTCTATGCAAGGAACAGGAAATTTTTCTTTCCTTGAATACATTTATAAATCTTCAGTAACTTTTGTCATCTCAACAGTACAATAGCCTACCATATGCTACTGGACAGTGGCATTATTTCTTTAAAAAAGTCTTTGAAAAGATAGGAGCAATTTGAATTTGAAAATCAGGCATTCTAAAACAGTCAGCAAATTGCGAACCCACAAAGCCAGTCATCTTTTTATCCTTTCTTTGATTGGTGAATTGTGCAGAAATGATCAAGATCAATTTAAAGATGCATGAATTTCATCTTTAGTTTCTGAATGTTGTGTGGGGCCTGTGATTCTGTCTACAACACTATGCTATTAAGGAGAGAACAAAGAAAGTAATTGATATTTTATTCTTATTCTGGCAATGAATTTTGCTTATTACCTTCTTCAAAGTACAATTGGGTGAAGAGTGATTGATTCTGCATACATATAAATGCATACATATGGAAAAGTTAAAAATGAATGGTATGAGAAAAGCCTTTAAATTCCAAAATCATTTTCCCCATCTGTTAAATGAGCCCAGATCTGTGAAGTGGGTTGTCAAGTATAAAACAGAGTAGATTTTTTTCAGCTTTGCTGCAAACTTTGGGTTTAGTAAGATAGACTAAATAGAAAAAATGTTGTTAATACAGCATTTTCTGCCTATATATATAACTAAGAGAGATTAATCTACTTAGGTATCTTTTAGGTAGTTGCTATTCAAAGCATGCATCTTAAACCTTGAAAGGTGTTGATTTCAGCTAGTTGTATTTGCAGAGTTTTAGTAACATATGACCCATTTATGAGTTACTCAGATTTACTTTAATACTGTACCATTGAGCCCTGACCAGGCATCTTACTCACTTTAATGTATATATTTGTGAAATTAGTCCATGAATTCTATTGTATTGGTGACTGGAAATAAATATTTAGTTATTTTAATTAATTTTTCTTCTTATCCTTTCCTCCATGATTATCATTACTCAATGTTAATAAAGTGTGAATAGATTTTTAAGTTAATTCATTTGCAAGTGATTGGCCATGACAATTTTACACCATGAATCTGCATTAATTGTGCATGTTACTACTCCACTCACGCATTACACAGCAGTTGCTCATTTAGTCACAATATTTAAGGAATGGACACCATAGGTTAATGGACTACTCTGTTTAAATGACAATTATATTATGCACTTCCAGAAGCTAAGTGAAATCACAACACTATATCAAACAGAATTTCCTATTTTCTTTTACAGCATGGAGAATTTCAGAATCTTTATGCTTCTTAAATTCCATAAATTAACATCAGTTTACTGAACACAAAGGCCTATCAAAATTCATCCTTGGCATTATAGGTGGAATCCAGTCTCAATGTCATTACCTTAATTCAAGTCACTGTTGTCTCTTGACTACATTAATGCGTCATCCTTCTGCCTGGTCACTGTGATTGCCCCTGTCTAATTCATTCTTCCTTCTGAAATCTGAATGATTATTTTAAAAATCTGATATATTTACTCTTCTGTGTAAAACACACCAATGACTTTCTATTTACTGCAGGATAACACTCATAATTCTCCATATGGTCTGGGCATATTTATTTCTCGGTGTCATCTATCACCAATCCTGTCCCCATCCCAAATCCACATCTAAAAATGCATTTCTCTCATTTAGTTTATTCTTAATTAGAAGAGTGATCCCAGGAGTTTCCATGTATCTCCTTGTCTCCAGGCCTCTGCATTTGCAGCTCATTACCTGGATAACTGTCTTTCTGTTCTGCACTTCCTACCTATCGCATGACTAACTCACAGTTAGTCCTAAGGGCACAGCATCACGGAGGGTTCAAACAGGAGCCCTGCTTCCTCCTCTTGTACCTTTTTAAACCCTAACCCAGTTGAATACATTTGCTCTGTGATCTAATAGCATTGTTTATTATTTATCCTGGAACTTACATTTCAGTCTCTGATTTCCTGTTTACCTACTTATACCCTCAAAGCTGTAAGGGCCTGCTTCATGGTGGGAAGTCTTTCTCACTTTATATCCCCAAGCCCAGGTAAGTAACAGACATAGAAGTTACTCTAAATTTTTATTAAATGAAAGTACTCTACTACTTTACTTGACATCATAAAGCACTAAATGTAATCAATTTAAATGGCAATGTTCTCTATGCAATACAAAGAAAGCAGAAAATTATTTACATTGAGTCTTTTGTTATCAGAGTTTCTGCCCTAGGTGATGCTTTTTAAAATTAATACCCAATATTAATGTTTCCTGTTTTCTTATCTTCTTTTCATATGATTGAGATGCCGATTAGGCAAATGCAGAACTGGCTAGACCAAAATTATCTGGTTTCCTTTCACAAAAATGAATATAAAACCGTACTTAGTTACATGCTTTGATGATTACAAGAGAAAATGAATTATGGCTGTATCCTCAAAACAAAGATTCTAAAATGAGAATGACAGAAAATATGAACAAGGAAAACTGGATGGCACTCAAGACTTGAGAAATAGCAAACTAAACATAGTAACCCATGATAAAACTCCAAGAATTTAATCAACAATTACATAACAAGAAATGCATTTAATTAAAAGGCAATTACAGTATTTCAGTTTGTTAAGAAATAATCAAACTCAGATGATGTCATCATCATCCAAGAAAGCATTCTCACAGAGAAGTGGCAAAGAATTGGTACTTCACATTCTAAAAGATATAGCGCAAGTCTTAAATGATGGTCGAGGTACCCCAGATAGAGCTATCAGCTGTGGGTAAACAAGAAACAATTTACTGTGGCAACTAATGAAACTCAAATCTCAGTGACTTGCAGCCATCAAAGCTTATTTCTCATACATATTTTAGGTATTGGTCAACTACAGTTGTTTTAACACGATATTACTCCAAATTCCAGGCTGACAGAGAAGCTCTTATTTGGGACAATATATCTTTATGGGAAAGGATACATAAGAGACAGCGTTTTATGTTTTTTTTTTTTACACATTTAAGGTTCTCTTCAGATGTGACATATGTCACAATTACTTCCACACTTCATTAGCCAAAGCAAGCCACATGATTAAGTTTTACAATAGTGTAAACTATGCCACCAGCAGAAGCTCTGCAAGTCATGCTGGGAAGTATTACATGCTCCTCTCATGTGGAAAGGATGGGTTTGGGGGAAGAGTAATACGGTGTACCCCAGTCTGAATTGGGAAACAGAGAGGAAAGACTCAAAATGAAAGTGTTGGTAGGGATCTGGAGTTAATTTGAAAAAGAAGATCTTTGCGAGACAACATTGCTGAAACTTTGTCTAATCCATCATCTAAGGACCTGAGTGACTAGAGGTTAAAGACCCAGGCACACAAATTTTAGGTGGCCTTGGGTGGGCATCTGGGCTCTACTGTTTTTTAGTTTGTGACCTGGGGAGTCACTTCAGTTATCTAAGTTTCAGTGCTTGTGGCAGAGTTTGTTTTGTGCTCACTAAATATCAAAGAAACATCTACATGTTTCTCCAGATTTATTCCCGTTGGGGTGAATCCTGGCAAGAGTTTCTGCTTAATGTGCTGTGAACACTTCCAGGCATGGCTCTTAAAAATCTGTCCTGAGATACTCAGCAGGCTTGCTTTTCTTTCTTTCTCTCTTTCTTTTTCTTCTTTCTTTTGTCCTTCCTTCCTTCCTTCCTTTCTTTCTTTCTTTCTTTCTTTCTTTTTTTTTTGTTGTTGCAGGACTGGAGTTCTGGAGTTGCTAGGTGGAAGAAGTACAAATTCTTGATTCAACTCCTGTAGAAAAGTGGCAAAGGAAATTCACCCAACCCACACCAGTTCCACACCAGACTGGGTAACAGACTCGGTTTCTCAGTTTTATGTTAAGGCATCGATATTTCAGGAGTTTTTTTTTTCTGCAGTATCATCCAACATTCATCTATAGAAGAGGATAAGGAGTAACTCTAGGGTTTTTCCAAATTAATTGAGATACTTTATGTAAAGTAGAGTAATGTCTTCACAATAAAAACTGAATGTGGAGCAACTATTGAAATTATTTTTTCTCTTTCCATATTTTTATTTGTGCATTACAGCCATATATAATAATGGATTTGCTGCTACATGTCCATACATCTGCACAATGTAACAATATAATTTGGCCAATATCCCTCCACAGTGCTCCCCCACCCCTCCTCCGCCATTCTGGTCCTTTTCTTCTACTGACTTCCCTTTGGTTTTCATGAGATACCTGCCCAGAACCATTTTTTTCTTTTTTCCTCTCTGAGATTCACATATGAGAGTAAACATACAACCCTTGACCTTCTGAGTTTGACTTATTTCACTTAACATAATGGTCTCTAGTTCCATCCATTTTCCTGCAAATGACATAATTTCATTTGTCTTTATGTCTGAATAAAATTCCATTGTCTATACACACCACATTTTCTTCATCCATTCACACCTTGATGAATTCCTAGGCTTGTATCATTTGGCTATTATGAATTGTGCTGCTAAAAACATGAATATGCATGTATCGCTATAGTTTGATGACTTTAATTTTTTAGGATAAATATCAAGGAGTGGTAAAACTGGGTCAAATGTGGTTCATGTCTCATCTGTTGAGAAACCTCCATACTGATTTCCAGAGTGATTGTTCTACTTTATAATCCACCAACAGTGTGAAAGTGTTCCTTTTTCTCCATATCCTCTCCAGCATTTATTATTATTTGTGTTCTTGATGACTGCCATTCTGATTGGTATGAAATGAAATCTCAATGTAGTTTTGATTCACATTTCCCAATTGGTAATGATGGTGAACTTTTTTTCATATATTTGTTGGCTGTACTTCTTCTTTTGAGAAGTATATGTTTAATTAATTTGTCTAATTAGGTGGGTTATTTGAGTTTTTGGTGTTAAGTTTTTTGAATTCTTTACATATTCTGGATGCCAGAAGAATATCCAGCAAAGACTTTTTCCCCATTGTGTAAGTTCTCTCTTTACATTCTTACTAATTGTTTCCTTAGCTGATGCAAAAGATTTTAATTTGATGCCATCACATTTATTAACTCTTGGCCTTATATCTTGATCTTTAGAGGTCCTATTAAGAAAGTTGTTGCCTGTGCTGTATGCTGGAGAGTTGACCCTATGTTTCCCTCTAGGAGTTGCATAGTTTCTGTTTTCATTCCTAGGTATAATTTATTTTAAGGTTATACTCATGTAGCAATTAAGAATAAGTTCTTTAGAATCTATAAATTTAGTTCATGTGCTATCTCTGCTACTAACTATGTAACTTAAGAACATGATTTAACTTCTTTATGCCTTAATTTTTTAATTTATGAAATGGCAATAAAAAATAGCATCCTGTTCCCAAGGTGGTGAACTTATCATGCTAAATGGTCAGGGAAGAAAACCAAGTAGAGAAGCTTTTGTGAAGACTGAGCAATGATTTTTGATCTGATCGATCAAACTGACCAAAACAGCCCAACTGCAAACAGAACTGTCTCCACAGGGAAAAGCACACACCAGATGATAGGAAACTGTCTCAGTATGAGCAATGATGTTTCTGCTTAAAATAAGAAAAAAACCTAAGAGCATAGGAGCTGCAAAAGCAACATATACCATTTTGCTCTTGTGTGGAGTTTATATTTCTTTTTTTTTCAGTGAGTTTAGTGCAATAGGAAATATAGCATTAAAATTTAATTTTAATTTTCTTTCTAATATAGTAGTAATGTAGTTTACTATAGGAGGTTAGATGGATGGAAATTTGGGCAGAAAGAAAAACACACAGTTCTAATCCAATAAATAATTAATAGCTTTTCCGCACTTACATTGTCTTTTTTCTACATGTTGGTTTTTTTTTTTTTTGTTTATTTGACATAGTTGCATTTTTCAATGTGTTAAATCAGTTCATAAGTATTGTTTTCAGGAAATGCAAAATATTCAATTAAGTTTATGGATTTCAATTTATTTAACCATTTAATTATCTTAAGACATTAATTTATTTTTAGATTTTTACTACCATGAACAATGTCCCTATTAACGTCTCTGTAACATACTTTCCATTTTTTATTTATTTAGGACAAATTATAAAAAAACCTGGGCTTACTAGGTCAGATAGAAGAAATATTTACAAGAGCTAATATAATATATTGCCAAATTAATGCCCAATATATAAAAATGTTGGTTTTTATATGGCCTATCATGGATTTTATTTTTCAACAAAATTTGCTAATATTTTAAAAATAATTTCTAATAGAGGTTATTGATCTATACCTATGTATGAATATGTAGCTATCTTATTTTGTATTTCATAAATTATATGAATTTGAGTAATCTTTCAAAATTACTTATTATAGTGTATGATTTTTTAATTTTCTGTTGTCAATTTATCTAATATTTTTCTTACTAGTTTTCATGAATGTTTTCTACTGTAAAGATATTATACATTTAGTCTTTTTAACATATCCTATTCTTTATTATATGGAGAAACAGTCATTGACATCTCTGCTTTTCTTAACTTACTTTCAACTGAATAGGTGACTTATTTTTTACACTCTCATATATTTTCATAACTGAATTTTCCATTGACCATAATTAAGTCTCCCTTTTGGGTGTACTCTCTAGTTTAGTAGTTTCCAACTCTTCACGAAGTTAGGCTCAGGTGCAGACTTTTCATCTTTTAGTAAATATACTTAATATGTGTTTCTACTTTTTAAAAAAATAGCATAGTTTCATAATTTCATTTAATTTCTAAGTCTTTAGGTAAAATTTACTTCCAAAAAACTTTGGAACTGTCAGAGGGGTACTGAACTCTGTTTCCGTATAAACTAAATGTAAGGAATATAGTTATCCCTCAGTATCTCTAGGGGACTGGCCTCAGTACAACCTTCTACCCGTGTGGATACCCAAATCTGCAGATGCTCAATTCCTTTATATAAAATGGCATGATATTTGCATATGTGCGCTCATGTGCATCCTTGGTATACTTTAAATCATCTTTAGGTTACACACACAAAGATATCTATGTATGTGTATACGCACATATTACATAGAATACTGAATACAATGCTAACACAATGGTGTAAATGCTATAAATGGACTTTACACTGCACTGTTTAGGGAATAATGGCAAGAAACTAAGCCTGTTCGTGTTCACTCCAGATGCAATTATTTTTTCCTGACTAATTCCAATCTATGGTTGGTTGAATCCATGGGTGCAGAACCCACAGATATAGAGTACTGACTATAATTAGTATTTTCATAGAACTTTCTATTTAGAACCACAATTTACATCGTTGTTTATGCTCCAGATTTTCTATAATACTTCTTCATAGAATACAGCAATAGGCATTGGGAACGTTTTCTCAGAATTCCCCCATGGAAGTGCTATTGTCTATCATTGCCTGTCCTTGTGCAGAGAGGTGGAGAAATGTGCAGACTGTGTTCCACATTCTCAGTTGAGCCCCATGTATGGTTTCTGTTCGGTCTGCTTTCTACCACTGTCATAGTTATGTTTCTAAATGTCATAGGGTTAAGTACTTGTCCCAAGGTCAAATGTAGCTTTCTCATATTGTGGATTATTTTTGAACCATTTGTCTCCTTTAGATCCTCACTTATGCTCATGTTTACAAGAGGAGATCTCAAAGAATTTGTATTCCAAGATTTCAAATGCACCAAGACACATATTGTTAACTGTCTAGGGAAGCACGTCTGCCTGCTTTCGAATTTCAGCTCACTTATCCAGCAGCTGAGTGAAATGGGCTAAACCAATTTGACCTGAACTTCTGTTGCATGAGTATTTTCTCTACTATGGTAACTGTAAGCCAGTCACTGTACTAGGCACAAAACATATTTTAATGATCAGAGCAAGCACAGACTTTTCATATGATTAACCGCCATCAGGGAGAAGCTTTTAGGTTTTACAAGGGGTTAATGGAGACTGTCAAATATGCATGTCTTCATCTAGCTTTCTAAAATGCATATAGAATACAAAAGAGAAAAGAAAAATAAAATATCTTACAGTTCATAACTTCAGTTTTAGCAAGAGAACACCAAAACTTTATTTGGAGAGAAGCCAAAAACTTAAATTTACAGGTATATGGAAGAACTTGCCTGAGAAGAGAGGATCTGACTTAAGAATCCAAATCATCTGGAATCAGAAGACAGCTATGTGGAACTGAAGAGAGGATGATGGAGTTTGTGCCTGTATGATACTGATTTCCTTAATCAAAATTCATGCCTTAAAAGACTGTACCTTGAATGGAGAAGCAAATTATGGTTTCAGAAATTATGGCAGATGAGAGCCCTGACTGCTAGATTCTGAGGAAAGAGGCTTAGAAATTGAGTAGGTTCAAAGGTGGCTGTGCTGGGGAGGGATCCTGGAAGTGCCTCTGGGTGGCTTAGCGGTAAAATAAAAGATGGAGGAAGCACCTGAAAGATCACCATAAAAATGATAAATTTGAAGATTCAAAAGAAAATGAAATAAGTCAAAAGAACTGTTAAAGAAGAAAGAAAATGCAATGATTCAGAAAATAAAATAAAACAAGAGAACTGATAAACAAAAAGTAAATAAAAATAAACGTTGCTATCAATTATTTTTTATGTAACAATGGAATTGTGATAATATACTTAAATGATATCCTTGAATTCTCTTACATTATTGGTAGAAGGCAAAAAAAAATTATCTAGTCACTTTGGAAAAAAGGTAGGTTAGAATGTTAAGCATGTTAATAACAGGTCCTTTGATTCTGTTCTTTGATATTTATCCAAAATCATGAAAGATATGTTCCCCCCAAAAATTGAATACAGACTTTTTTAATGTCTTTTTTTTTTTTTGGTAAATACCCTGAACTGGAAACAACCCAATTCTTCAACTGGTGAATCAGACCAACTGATACATCCTTAAGACAGAATAAATACTAATGGATGGCTATGGAAGAAATCATGTTGAGCGAAGTCAGCCTAACCCAGAGAACCAAGGGTCCAATGTCTTCACTCATCTGTGGCTGGAGCTAGAATCTGACCAGTGTGAAAGGTGGTCAATTCTCATGTATTAAACTCAGAAATGGTGTAGTGATACACAACCTAAGGCATTCCTAGAGATGTATTGGGAAGGAGGGAATGGGGGTCCGTGGGGGAGGGAGGGATAAGGGTGGGAAATTAAGGGGGGCTCAAGGGGGCGAATCTAATTTTCAGAATATATATATCATATTGTTTCATTGGAAGCATTTTTTTTTAAAGAGAGAGGGACAGTGAGAGAGATAAAACGAGAAATAATTTTATTCAGTTTTTCATGTGCCCTTCATTGTTCCGAGACTTTGCTGTGTACGTGGTGCTGGGGTTTGAACTCGCGCACTCGCGCATGCAAGGCAAGCGCTATAACAACTGAGCCACCGCT
The DNA here is from genome assembly GCA_004027875.1 of Aplodontia rufa. Lineage (NCBI taxonomy): Eukaryota > Metazoa > Chordata > Mammalia > Rodentia > Aplodontiidae > Aplodontia > Aplodontia rufa. The sequence continues at coordinate 49,172 of PVKS010008141.1, forward strand.
CCAGCCCCATTGGAAGCATTTTTGATTGTTCAATAAATAAATTTCTTAATAAAAAAGAATACTATTCAGCAGCTGAAAGGAACAAATTATTGATACAAGCAACAATGTGATGAATGTCACAGCATTATGATAGATGAAGACACAAGGCTCACAGACTGCTTTGACCCTGTTTACATGACATTTGGACAAGGCAAAACTATAGAGACAGAAGACAGATCACTGTTGCTACAAGGGGAAGAAGATATAGTTATAAGAAAATATGAGGGAATTTTAGGGGCAGATGAAAATATTCTGTCTTAATTTCACTGGTGTTTACAAGGGTCATAAGATAGAACTGTATATTTAAAAGGATAAATTCTACCACATATGAATTAATTTCATTAAGTATGGCAAAAAGCTTCAGAGATTCTTGATAAAACTTTTATAGGTGAAATGTTATAATATTTGATATTTTCTTCAAGATAATCTAATAGTTTAGAGAGAAGAGGAGAGGTAAATACAAAAATCACACTATCCAAGACTTATAATTGTTAAAACTATAGTTCATTATACTATACACTCTACTATTCAATACATATGATATTCAATATAAGCAATATTTTAAATATGAAAAGTTTTATATATGTGGAAATTAGTAAACATAATGAAATTTTGATTTAACATATCCTAAGGTCAAGAAGACAATTTTGCTATATTTTTCAGGAATCTATTATTTTGACATCACAGAAAAAGTTAAGTTTTAAAGTTTTGAGTTTAAAAACCTAATCTGGAATTTTATAACTCGTTCTGCTGTATTGTAGTTCCATATTAAACAAAATTAAACTGCAGTTTCTCCAAGTGCTGAACTCCTAATGTGGTATACAGAATTCTCCAAATTTATTTGTGTGTAGATCCACCCTGTTTATCAAAGCTTTTGCAGCAATAGTGTTCCACAGAGCATACTTGAGATTCTTACATTTTTTTTGTGACTACTAATACATACTTGCAGTAGGTTAGGTGACAAGAGACAACTTAATCAGTGGGTAAAAATAAGTCATTTCATGTACTAAGGTAATTCCAGCTGCTATAACACATAATTCCCCCAAATTAAGTGGCTTACCACAGTAGAATTGATTCCTCCCTCACATGTCTGTCCAATGAGACTACTTGAGGTAGCATGCGGTTTCCATTGTTCTTTCCCTTCTACCCTTGACCATATGAAGATACAGAAGAGGGTATGGGAAGAAGAATTTATTGAAAATAGGGAGAGGATGGGTCACAGTACAGGCCCCACATCATGTTGTAGAACTAACAGCTTGTCAGAGTTTTCTTTTCGGAAAAAGAAATGGCTGGAACTTCATAATCCTTCATCTATCAGTTCTTGGAGTGAATTTACCCCCAAAGGATGAAATCTTGGGCCAGGTAGCTCATTTTAGCTAGGTAATCCCTGAGAGGATGATGTTGAAGTTCATATACATAAAGCACTCTCAGCAAGTGGGTATAAGTCCTTCCTTTAAGGAAATCATCTAAGAAGGAGCCCAGTGGCATATCTACAAGTCCACCACAAACTTAAAGTCATTCACTTGCGCACAGACTATTGATTGTAGAATCAGATTGCCTGAGGTCAGAACCATAATATTCACAAGACGTGCAACTTTGGAAAAGTTATATAACTCCCTGAAACCTCAGTTTCCCCATCCACAAAATGGGATGGATACCACTTTTTAAAAAGATGGGGCTGGAGTGGTGGCTCAGCAATTACAATGCTTACCTGGCATGTGTGAGGACACTGTTTGGTACCCTAGCACCATGTGCACAATGAAGTGTCGGAGCAACAAAAGCAACACAAAAGACCAAATAAAAAGTTGATTCTTGATTCTCTCTTTCTCTCTCTCACCATCTCTCTCTTTTTAAAAATAATAAAAATAAAAGAATAAAAAGATTATTGTGATAACTAAATATAATGTCAAAAGCATATATGTTGATTAGTACTATTTTTGTTCCAATTCTTTTTATCTTCATGGCTACAACACACCAAGGAAGAACTAATAAGCTAGCCTCTGAAATGTGCATATTTTACAATCAAGATCAGATTCCAAGTCTTGCTTAGGTACCTTGTAGTCAGTCATTTACTCACAATTCTATAGTTTGTTCTCTATGAGTCTTTACCGTTCAGATGACATTTTTTAAAATTGCAGGCCTACCATTTTACAAGGTGCATCTGGCAAAACCAATTCTTCATAACTTATTCAGAAAGGAAATTCATTTTTTTCTCTCCTGAACATTTAAAACATATTAGATAAGTTTCAATGATTTTCCTGCATAACTAATAGTAATTCACTAATATTTGCTCATGGTGCCAAATGATTCTGCTCACTGAGCTCTTGTCTTGAAATCTTCACTATTTGAGACACTCATGGGTCAGATGGAAAAATTAAGGACATTATTTCCAGGAAACTCTCATTGAAATGTCCAAGTTAAGCCTTGGGACAACTCTCTAATTTCCTCCCTTTGAAGCCTCAGTATTGATCAGTGTGTTGCCTTAATTGGCTGATGTCAGGCTTGGAAGGGCTAAGATACAGTGTAGAGGACTTGTAATGGTTACTGGTAGCATGATAATTTAATATGCTGGATGGATATGAGGTTGAGGTTGCTGGGGTTCTGAGAGTAGGCTCATAAGCTGTGGGTGGTGAGGATTAGCGGTCAAATGGGAGGCAGGGGACTATAGTTAAGGGGAAACACCACAGGCACACCTTATCTATATTTGACTTAGTTTTGTCAATGTTTGAAAAACTGAAGAAATTTGAGAAAAAAATCCAACCACACAAAAGAGCATACAATGAAAAAGTGTTCCTCTCTTATCCAAATAGTACAAATGAATTTGCAAATGAAAAGTGTGGTCTCCTCTCATCCTTTAATTTTATTACTCCCTTTCCCAGAGGTAAATATTGATATCAACTTCTTGAGTATTTTTCCAGTGTTATCTGCAGATAGTCAGGAATGTGTAGGTAAGCATACAACTTCTGTTCAATCATTTACTAACATTAATTAATTTAATCTTTGAAGGTGATGTTGAGAATGATTAATGTGATATAAATATTATCTTCCTATTTTGCAGATGAAGGCATAGAGAGATTTAAACATTGCCTGAGGATACGTAGCTAAATAGATGGTAGGGCCAAGGTGAAGGTGTCTATATATATATGTACACACATACACATTATACGGATTTTAGTAGTGATCCCTCATGTGAAGGTTATTTAGATTGTGTACGTTTCCTTAAACACTGGGTTACTATGCAGGTTATATACTGTAATGCAAAGGGCGTCATGGATTACTACATGATGAATGACATTCTTGGAGCTGTTTTTTCCATATTGGCCTAACTTGGTCTGGAGTACCACATCCTTTATCAGTTAACATTTACACTGGGCTATTTGCAATGGAAGATGAAATATGGTTCTGTATATATAACAGTATTAGAATACCCAAACCTTGTTAAGACCGGAGAAATTATCTGACTAAGATCTGTATACTCTCACCCCGCTTTTTTGGTTTGTTTGTTTTGGTACTGGGAATTGAACCTAGGAGTGCTCTATCACTGAACTACATTCTCAGCCCTTTTTATGTTTTTTGGGTTTTTTTTTTTGTTTGTTTGTTTGTTTTTAAGATACAGTTTTACTAAGTTTCCCAGGCTGACCTTGAACTTGTAATTCTCCTGCCTTAGCCTCCCAAATTGCTGGGATTACAGGCATGCACCATGACTCCTAGCCCTGCTTTGGGTTTTAAGATAAGCAAGATAATAACTGAATGTTTTTATTTTGTTGCTTCTTCGTCAACTAATTTTTTCACAAAGGATGAATTTACTCTTTAAACAATGGATTCTCATATTCTTCAAAGACAAAACAATTATGATTTGGCCTTACGAGAATTAACTGGCTCAAGGCATACCAAAATCAACTGACTCTTAGAAAATCACTAACGGCCTTCTATCCACTTCTGTGCACTAGGAAGAATAGGATTCCATGGTTTCAGGCTCTAGGAAGGGGGTCCCAGGCACATGAGACAATCTGCAGTCAATGACACCTGAATGCTTTTGGGCAGCTTTCCCCAGAATCAGATAGTTTTGCTTCCCAGTAAAATAGACATCATACTTTCCCCTAGAGTACTCCTGCAGTATAAATCATCCAAAGGCAGAGGCTCACTGGCCGGGGGCACGACAGATCACCGTGTGCTAGGTCCTCAAGGACATGCTATTTTTCAGAAGTTGCCCTTAAAACATCACTCACTCTGTCACAACAGATCCAAATTTTATAGCCCTGTAGCTAGTATTCTGAATTGTTGAAGTCAACACTAAGCAGGATGTCCACCAGGAATGACTGAAATAGACCTTTTTTCTAAAAAAAAAATAAAAAAAGTATACTTGAAATTACAATGTTTGCTCCACGAATTTATGTTGATGAGTTGCATTTAACTAGCTTAAATTCATCACACAAGTATCTACAACTAGTATTTCCCTGGGTGTTTCTGGGAACTTCTGTTCTTCAGTAAATGACTCATTTTTGCTTTAGTCACACAGGTCCAGAACACGCTTTTCCACTTGCATTTTATGTTGAAAGCATTCATGTTGCTTCTATTATGGAACATTTTGTTTTTCCAGAACTGAGACATGCATAGAAAAGAGATGGCCTTTATCTCATAACTTCATTCCTGTGCCTCAACATAATCAATTGATTTCTATGTTTGCCAATTTGGTTTTGTCAGTCACCATAATGGTCAATTACTAAATAAAAATTGATCATCAAGTGGCCTGACACTGTTACTTTAGCAACACTGCATACCCTCTAGTTATTTTAATCAATTAAATGACCGGATTAGATTAGCCAGTTGCCATTCGATCAGTAACAGTCTCCAGCATAAGATTAATCTTACTGTGCACTAAGGCAAAAATCTTAAGAGAAAAATGGTTGTTTAATGTATAAAATATTTATTCTGGTAAAACAAAATATTTGAAAATCTCATGTCTAATATTAGAGTTATATTATTTTTCTCATAAGGTGAGAAAACTGCTAGCCTTAAAGGCACTGAAAGAGGTACCACATCATAGATAACTTATCCATTCAACAAACATTATTAAGGACCAAGTAAATTCTTCCATGTTGGATGTTGGGGATTTAGTAATGTATAATTTATACTTTCTGCCTATAAGCAAATGTAGGTTTCTAACATAGATATATTGATAAGGAAATAATTTTAATAGAACACACTGAACACAAATATTATATGATGAGTGGAGTAAGAAGGGAATATTATTCATTCTCTCTGAAGAAGTCAGGGAAGTTACACACAGAGGAGATGAAGTTAAGAAGGTTCTTGAAAGATTAATAGATATTCTCAATGTAGACCAGGTGGTTTATTATACAGGGGATATAAAGTCAATGATGAACTCAACCCAATGTATACAGATAGTTTTGCAACATAATTAATCTCTTTATCTGTGGACTTTAAGTTATTCCCAGAGTTCCAATTTTCCAAAACATGTGTTCATTAGCTTTCTGTCAAAATGCAGGTGTAGTGGAAGATGGGTTCAATTGACTCTGTTCCACCATCTTGTTTTCAGTTTAGGAAATTCATGAATAAGTCAGCTATGAGGAAAGACAGGTTAGGGAGACCAAAACCTAGAAACTAGATTACCACCGAAAGTGGCAGTTCTTGGGTCAGACTCAGATCAGGCAATGGGAAAGTTCAGGAATCTCAGCCTGTTGGATAGTAGCTTGGATTTTGGTCAGAAAACAAGTCTAAACTATACTTCTTAATTTTGTTACTTTATCCTTGTCACTTGCTGTTATAGGTGTCATTTTTGCACCGTCAGTATTGATCATAAAGCCTGTTCTTTGTCAAAGCTGCTATTATGGAGGGCATATATGTACTAGATATATGATTAAGTTCCAGTGAACTTCAGTCACTTCAGTCATAAAGAAGACAATGGCCCTGGTATAAAAAAGCAAAGTGTAAGTAACTTAAGGAAAGGGGTAGGAACCCTGGTATGGAACCTGTGGTGAGGTTAACTTGAAGTAGAGGCATTTAAGCTTGAGTAGGGTTCCTGATGGGTTGCTGAGCCTAGGACAGCTGGGAGATTTAGATATATAGTCTGCAGGAGGAGGAATAGGGAGAGAAAGAAAGAATGAAAGAAAGAGTAGGAGAGAGAGAACCCTTTCAATTTTGTCCTACTCTTCTCTATCTCAGGTCTTCGATGCATGTAAAGCAGTCTTAAGTCTGGACTCAGTAGGCGCCCCCTTAAAGACAACAATTAGGGGCTGGAATAGTGGCTGGGTGGTTTTAGCACTTGCCTGGAATGTGCAGGACTGTGGGTTCAAACCCTGGCACTATGTACACAACAAAGTGTCTGAGCAATGAAAGCCAAATGAAAAATGAAATAAAATGGATTCTCTCTCTCTCTCCCTCTCATTGTCCCTCTTTCTTAAAAAAAAAAAAAAAGACAACAATTCACAAGAACCTAAGAAATCTCCAGCTAAAGTCTGTCTTTGAAACAGCCCCTAAATGATAACTGTTTCCAAAATTTGAGCATTAGATCACCATTCATTCTCAGTCTTTAGGCCAATGAGACTCACCCTCACTCAGTAGAGTGTCACAACCAACAAAGCACACATTAATGTGAGGAATTATTCCATTCCGTCTACAGTAGTAGTTTCCTATGACTGCTATAACAATGTGCCATAGATATGAAAACTTAAGTCACCAGGATTTTCTTTTTTTTTCTTTTTTCTTTTTGTCTCAGTTTTGGAGGCTAGAAGTTTGAAATCAAGGTGTTGGTAGGACTATATTTCCCCTGCAACCTGCAAGGAAATTTATTCTTGCGTCTTCCTGGCTCTTGTTGTTGCCAGGGACCGTTGGTGTTTTTTTATTTGTTTTTGTTTTTTTGGGGTTTTTTTGTTTTTTTGTTTTTTTGTTTTTGACGACAGAAGGACAGTGAGAGAGAGAGAGACAGAGAGAATCAATTTTTATTGAGTTTTTCACATGGCTTTTGTTGCTCCGGCACTTAGTTGTGTATGTGGGTGCTGGGGTTTGAACCTGTGTACTCAAGCATGCCAGGCAAGCGCCGTAACTGCAGAGCCACCGCTCCAGCCCCCCTTTGGTGTTTTTTGGCTCACAGCTACACAGTGCCAGTCTCTGCCCTCATCATCACAATACATCTTACCCGTGTGTTTCTGTCTTCACATGTTGTTTTATGAGATGTTAAGACCTGTTGGATCAGGGTCCATCCTACTTCATTCTGACCTCATTTTAACTTGATTGAATCTTCAATGCCCTGTATCCAAACGTAGTCATATACTAAGCACCCTAATGTGAAGACTTCAACTATCTTTCAGGGTGAACATGATTCAATCCCTAAGACCCTTCTCTTAATTTTGACTAATGTCTGTATCCATCTCACTGTGTTCCTAGCTACTGATTTGTTTTTTGCTAAAAATTCATTTTTCAGGAATAGCAATGTATCTTGAATTATATGTTGACATATTGTTTATACAGATGTGAGAAAAAGAATAAAGCAGCTCCCAAAATCCAGGAGCTGGACAGGTTTTATTATCCTTGGCGTTGCTGTGAGCAACCCGGTACTTACAATGAGGCTTTGGTATCCTGTTAAACAATTTCACAAAGCATCAACATCAGGCAAAGCTACTGTGAACACGCTGAATCAAGACAGAAACAAGATCACCGTGTTTAAACACAGTGCAAAATATGTACATTATGCAAACCACATATCCCTCTATCATGACAAATAGAAGGAACAGCTGATTTAAAAATTATTTTATAGCTTTGTCTTGTTCTAGTTCTCCCTTTTTCTAGATAAAATTAAATTATTATAATTACCAACATTTCCTGAAAGCATTAATCTAGACTAAAAATCCCACTTCCTTAAATCTTCTGCAAGTCATATAACACAATCCCAAATTGTATAGTAAATTCTCCCTGAGGTGCCCCATTATTCAATATTGTACATTTTCTCTCACTGCAACAAGCAATAAACCCAACTTGTTTAATGACAAGTGTGTTCTTGATGGCATTTGACTGGAGGATATTGGCAGGCATTTTAATAATGCATATGAGCTCAAATGTGATAAATGAATTGGGAAACATGTTTTTCATGTAGAACATGTCAACCTATCAAGTGATAGCAGGTGGAGAATACATAGCAAGTAGAAAAATACAGGTGTAAATACTGGTTGCATCTCTAATAGTGTTAATTACTATACAGATAAGAGATTCAAATTCTTATTTTACAAATGAAATTAAACAACAGTTTGTCATCAAATCTAGTGTCTCTCTTTTTTGTGTGTGCGTGCCATCTGCCTTTGAATGGTCAAAAACCCTGGAAAACTTATTAGATCCATGAGGTTTGAATTACCAAATTTCCACACCTAATTGTAGGATCAGATCAGGAAGGTGTGAAGTCTTATCATCCAGATCTGCCATTCTTCTGGAATCCCAATGTCCCAGTTGGAAATTCATCTTATCCTGTTAGAATAGGAGGTCAGAGATCTTTGAGGAAGGATAATCCAAATCCCTCACCTCCCTGAACTGTCAAGAATGTTCCTTATTTTGGTTTTCCAGGTCATGACTGTTAGTTCTTGCGCCCTCCCATCCCAGCCACAGAGATTCTACTGGCCACACAGGGAAGGCTGTTAGAAGTAGGTCAAATACCTGTCCTTATAGACAGAAAGCAGTCCTCCTCTGCTATGTGAGGAGCAGGCTCTCAAAGATAGGAAGCTAGTCTTATTGAGACCCTCAGTTACCAACATATATATAAACTTTATATATATATATACATTATTTTTTTATTTTTTTATTAAGGAGTTGAGCTGTTGTACAATCATAAATGTGAATAAAGTAACAATACAATATGCTCTTGATCTTAAACCGTAGTTACTCCCACATCATTCACAACCCAGTCTCTAGATTCTTCTTTATTACTTTTATTGACTATTTAAGCTTTACAGAGTTCTTAAATTGTCACCACTTCTGGGAAGGAAGGAACCTCTGTGTCTCCAAGAGAAGAATCATTTCCAAAGGTGATATGCGAACTTTCTAGGCCCTATCTAAATTGAACAGAGAAGAAAGATGAAGTTTTAAGACCTAAGCTGACTAATTACTGGGGACGTTGTGATGCCTGCATATAACAAAAGAGAGAGCTTCTTTGTTCCTGAGTGACTGCTCATACTTGGAGTTGATCAATTTGTTTCAGAAGTCAAATTCTGTGATGCAGTTTATTTTATTTATTTATATTTTTTAAGAAAGAGGGACGGGGGGGGGGAGAGAAAGACAGAATCAACTTTATTTAGTTTTCCTTTGGCCTTCATCGCTCCAACACTGCGGTGCTGTGGTTCAAACCCATGGACTCCCACATGCCAGGCAAGCGCTGTAACTGCTGAGCCACTCCAGCCCATTATTCTACTCCAATTTCATCAAAACATTACTAATATTCACTTGAAATTACAATATAACTTTATATTCTCAAAAACATTTTTAAAAACCCTTCCAGGGAAAAATCACATTATTGTTGAAAATTAATATTTCCTTAGCTCCTTAGCTCTGTTTCCCCTATGAAACAATTATTTTATAATATAATTCTCAATAAATGTGAAACTGTCTACAAGATTCCTATTAAAAATTTACATGGTAACAGAAGAGGCTATACTAATACTTATTTTAAATCCTGGTTATAACCTTGACTTCAGTGACCTTTTTCCCTCTTATTGTTCTGACTGAGCAGCTCAGCCTCAGATAACAGGTTTTAAAATCAAAGTTTTGACTTCTTTCTAAGTACTTCGAGGAGAATATTTTGGTAGAATGTTTCTGGTAGGTTATTCAGACTTGCCGATATATCACTTTAGTCTGTTATAAAATTATTGAGGTCTATTCTATAAGAGGTTGCACTGGAACTGAAAGGGGAGAAGCATTCTGTTATTATCAAGTGAGAACTTCTTTATCTTAGAGTGATTCTTATTTTTTTTAAGCTAGAAAGGGAGAGAGAGGGAGAAACAAAGAAAGAAAGAGAGGGAAAGAGAGAATTAATTTCGCTTAGTTTTTCATGTGGCTTTCCTTGCTCCAACATTTCATTGTGTATGTGGTGCTGGGGTTTGAACCCATGTCCTTGAATGTGCCAGGCAAGCACTGTAACTGCTGAGCTACTGCTTTAGCCACTTGAAGTGATTTTTAGTGACCTTAGGGTAAGTCTGAGAGAATAGATGCTAAGACCCTGGAGCATCATTTGTAAGATGGATAGGTGAGAGGCAAGAGCGGGAATGATGAGATATGTAAAAGGTAACAAAGTAAAAATTATCCTGTTTCCTAATTTTGCTTTGGCCTTTCCCAAACTTCAGATTTGTTTATTATAGGACTTAGAATATTTTATAACAATGAATTAAAATCGATTGAGACAAGAAAACCAATAACATTAGATTTAGATTTTTTTAACCATCTTAGGTTAAAAGACTTTTTCCAACTCCTGACACACTGTCTTCTGATTATTATTATTATCATCATTGTTATTATTTTTAAAGACTTTTTTCAGAGCTGTTTTATGTTTACAGTGAAAGAGAAAGTATGATACAATGATTTTTCCGTAATCCCCAGGACTAACACATGCATAAGGTCCTCCACTCTCAACATTCCCCACATTCCCAAGAAGAGCATTTATTTCAAGTGGTGAGCTCACATAACACCATCACCCAAAGGTCAAAGCTTACAAATTGGATCATAATCGGTGTTATGCATTCCATGGGTTTGGACAAATGTTTATTGACAGGCATTCACCATTATAATATATAGTATTTTCAGTGCCCCAAAGAGCCTGTGTGCTCTCCCTATTCATTCCTCTGCCACCTGAACTCTCATTTATTTTAGGACATTCTGAGCTAATTTAGATTTGTAGAGCACGCCTGCAATCTAGAAAGCTGGGAGACACAACTCATTCTCTGCCATCACCGATCTCATCACTCTGGAATGTGATTTTAGCCCTGGTGAAATTCAATTGTGATGACAGAAAAACATATTTCTCTAGTGCTTTCAACTCACTCTCTGTTCAAGGAGAGGATTTGTTTGTATCCATTCTTTTCAATCAGACATAGTACAGAGAAAAGCCAATAGGATAAGCACACTATTTTTCTGCTATACACCAATTCCAGTGAAAATTGAACTCTTGGTCATTTGACAAAGAATTGTGATCATGCACTGTCCTATGTAATATGGGTTTCTTAAATGAAGCTCCATGCATGCATACAAAGCAAAGTAGCCAAATCTTCATCCATTGCCCTATATTATGTCATGTTCTGATAATTAAAATTTTCTCTATTTAGAACATCATTTCTTCATAAATTCTGTCTTACCTTTGATTATTCAGGAATAAGAATTAAAATTTTCATTAAAACATCATTAATAATGAATTTTCATCTCAAGGCAAAATTTTCAGTGAACAGAATAATGGAAATATTTTTTTAACATTTTATGTTACTTTCAGTTTTATGATTTGATTGACATTGCAGCTCTTAACAAGTGCAAATTCTATTCTCTTTACAGTAAAGCATTCAGTGACATAAATGTCCCAAAGAGTGTTGGCATTTTTGTTTTTGTTTCTGTTTTTTTAAAGGGAGAGTGGCAGTGAGAGAGAGAGAGAGAAAATCAATTCTATTTAGTTTTTCATGTGGTTTTCATTGCTCCAACACTTTGTTGTGCATATGATACTGGGATCAAACTAGCGTCCTTGCACATCCCAGGTAAGTGCTGCGACTGCTGAGCCACTGCTCCAGTCCCAAGTGGTGAGATTTTTGAAAAAGTCACTGGCTTAGTCAAAGAGGTTATTTCAAATTTGGTCCATTATTTGTGAGTTATGAGATCATTGGGAAATCATTCAAACTCTCAGATCTTCATTTTCCTTAAGAAGCAGAAATAAGAATTTTGCCATCTAGAATAACTGTGAAGATTAGCGATGTGCACAAGAAAACTTGGCACAGTTAGATACTAAAAGGTAGCATTTATATAAAAGCAACAACACTTTGCCTCCATAACTGAAAGCAACAAAGTTCTGTTCTTATAAATTGCCCAGGCATAAGTATTCTGCTTTGCCAGCACAAAACACACTAAAACAAACATTAATAGGTCGAGTAGCCCACCAAGTCATGGGCTACTTTGACCAAAAAAATCCTGACATTCTGGCACATCCATGTTAGGTACCTTAAGGGGGTCTTGATGATCCTCACCTCCTAGTATCAAAACCCCTGGGTAATCTTGTTTCCTTCAGTGTGGCTGGAATCATTGCCACTTTTAATGAGTAGAATAAAGCAGAAGCTTTCTCTTTCACAGTCTCTTCGGTTACTTGCAGTGGTGAAAGCCTGCTGCCATGTGGAGGCCACCCTATGGAGGGGTCCATATGGTGTTTCACCAAAATTTACCAAAATCAGTGCAAATAAGCTTGGACCTAGATTGGCTCTCCCCAAATGACCATTCAGATGAGACTGCAGCTCTTGCTAACACTTTGGCAGGATCTCATGAAAGAACTTGAGTCAGAAACACCCAACTAAGCTGTACCCAGATTTCTGAACTATGAAAATTGTGGCATAATTAATGGTTTTTAAATTATTATTTTATATAATGCTTATCATTTAAGCTGCTAAATTTAAAGTAATTTTATATGACATAAAAGGATAAGTATATCATTATAAGCATAGTAGCTGGATTTTAGAACAATAAAATATTTTCTTTCTTTTAATGAAAATTATTTCATAAATTTATGTAATACATTTATATGTAATTCACCTTAACATATCTGATGTGTATTAATGTAGAAGGTGCTGAAGGGGGAAAATTTGAAGCAGTTTTAGGAGACAGACCCTAGGCTGTGTCTGTTTTCCTGACTAGAGCCATAAATCTCAAGATGGATCCATGGAACAGTAGTAGCTTTCAAAAATGCTCCGAGAAATGTGGGCATTGTGGTCTCTCATAAGTTTGGGAAACAATACTCTCTTTCACTCCTGGAGATTCATAATGAACATAGTGTGTTGCCGACTACATATATCTCAGAGATGCCAAGCTTCTAATAGGTTAATAGCTTTGTTATGGTCTGAATGCATGCCCTGGAATTCTTGTGCTGGAAACTTAATCCCCAGGGCCAACACTGTTGGGTAGTAGTGTCTTTAGGAGACAGTTAGGTCGTGAGGGCTCTGCCTTTATGAATGGATTAATGCTGCTATAAAAAGGGCTTGCAGCAGTGGGTTGGCTCTCTCTGGCCCTTCCACCTTCCATCATGTGAAGATGCAGCAAGAATTACCTCAACAGATGATGGTACCCTGATCTTGGACTTCATAGCCTTCATAGCTGTAAGAAATAAATTTCTGTTCTTTATAAATTATCCAGACTCGGGTATTCTGTTTTGGCAGCAAAAAGTGGACTAACACAAGCTTTAACAGGTTAAGTTTCCCACCAAATCATGGGTTAATTGGACCAGTCAAGTGCTGAAATTCTGGCCTGCTCTTCACAGCATTCTGAACTTAGCTTATGAACAGTTGCTTCCAGTCTGTTTAACCTTGCCTCAGCCCCCAGGCCCTAGGGGTTCAATCTTTCCCCAGAGCAAATGTTTTGTTATAAAATAATGAGAACTCAGTGTTATAATCACCAGATGGAAATAGCTGAGCAAGTTTAATCCTACAACACAGAAGACATTGTTCCTAGTATAATTCTGTTAGTTCCATTTCATCATTTTTCTCTGATTTATTTGGTATTGCTTTATACCAATAATTCTTTTATTTTTTTCAGAATGATTTATAAACAATTTCTTTTCCCTTCACACTCCGAAGAATATGTAAGTGTATATAAATATGTATATATGTGTGTATATGCCTATCTGTCTCTCTATCTCTCTTTATCTATATATCCTTCTCATTTAAAATTCTTGGCTAAGTACAGTTTTATTTCTCCAAGGAAGATTTTCTTTCTGTATCACTTGCAGCATTTCTGCTAAATATTGTATAATGTTTTTGCAACATATTGAAAAATTCTTTGGAAATGTTTGCATATCTCTTTAGTACCATTTGGAGCACTGCTTGGAAGTTACTATGACAACTACCTTTAAAATTAAAAAGAGAAATTAAAAGATTTGCATAATTGAAAGGATCATCTAACACAAAGTTTAAAGGGTAGATTTTTAACGTAAGCTATGTCTAAGTATATGTTTGTTTTTATTAGAATGTGATTTTAGAAACCAACATTGGAAATGTTATTCTGCTAAATTTTCTTTCCATGGCAGCTAGGCTAATATTACTGTCAGAAAATGTTTATGGAAATTTCCCCAGGTTATGTGTTGTTTGAAGTGTGTTTGGTTAACAAATTCTCTCTGAGCACTGACAACAGCAGCAGCGATCCATGGGTGCCGTTGTATTCCACCAGGCATTTTATGCGTGTATGATATATATGTAGGATCTTTGAAGATTATTCCAAAAAGGAAATTTAATTGTATGACTTTATATGATGAGAATTGGGCAATTTTCTGTGCATAATTAAATTTTATTTTCATAACAATACTACAGAATACCCATCATAATCCCTACTTTACACATGAAGAAATGAGGCACAGAGAGACGAGAACTTTTGTATAGGGTCCTAAAGCTAGCCACTTCCTGCATGTGACCTTTGAGCACTTGAAAGTGATTAGTCCCAGTTGAAACACATTGCATTTGGGCTAGAGTAGCGGCTCAGCTGGTATAGTGCTTGCCTGGCATGCACAAGGACCCAAGGTCAAACCCCAACAGCACATATACAGCTAAGCGTTGGAGAAACAAAGGTCAGATGAAAAAATAAATAAAACCAATTCTCTCTCTTACGATCTCTCTCTGTTGAAAAAAATACATGTATAAAACATTCATTTCATTAAGACATAACATAAAAATTATCAATATGTTCTATACTATATATTGGAATAATATCTTTTATATACTAGGTTAAATGCAATATATTCCTAAAATTAAATTCTCTCTCTCTTCTTTCAGTGCAGCTACTACAAAATTTAAAATTACATATGTGACCTGTATTTGTGTGTTTACTGTATTTCTCATGGATTACATTGTCTTAGAGGGTAAAGGGTATTAACAAAAGGGGAGCCAGTTCTCACAATTTACCCAAACTTAGACCCTAAGCCTTTAAGATAAATGATTTTAAGCTCCTTCCATTTCTCTGGAACAAAATAAGCAAATCTAACTATCTATAATTACTGAATTTAAAAATGGCCGATGATAAATTTTAATGCGTTTTCAAAAGTTTTTCCATATATGCTGCATGCCGCCTTGAGTAAAGTTCCTGTGGACGAGGCCATTTCACTTTTAGTCACTAGCACTTTGTCTCCACCTTTACATTAGGCCAACCCCATTATACTATGAACACTTAGAAGGAGGACCTGTCTTCACCTTTCTGCTATGATTTGAATATTGATGGACTTTGTCCTCCAACGGTCCATGTGTTGGGGTCTTGCTTCCCAGTGTGGCAATGTTGAAAGGTGGTAGGACCTTCAAGAAGTCCTTGTGTTATTGGGGACATATTCTTGGAGAGGATTAATATAGTTCTTGTGGGACCTCATTTCACTCCCCCTTCTTGTCTCACCATGTGATCTCTCTCTCTCCCACATGCTCCTGGCATTGTGATGCCATCTGCCATGAGGTCTTCAGTACAGCTAAGCTGATGCTAATACCACGGCCCTGAACCTCCAGCTAAAACACTTCCTTTCTTTATATCCACCTTAGGCATTTTGTATTTTGTTATAGTAACAGAAAACAGACTAATACGCCTTCTTTGGTAATTTTCTGGACAGAGATCAACTCGTACTGTGTTTTCAGAAAACATATCTACCTGAATAAATTTGCTCATCTATTTGCCACCAACCACTGATAAATGAGACTTTTTTTTATTCTACTGCCCAGCATGATTTCTCTTGGTGAATGTGCTATGCAGTTTTGAAATATATATATTTTATGAAGACAATGGGTTTAATGTTTTATAGTTATTAGATCAAGATAGTTTATAGCGTTCAAATCATCTTGCTACTGATGTTTTTTTCTACTTGCTTTACCAGAGAGTTTTGAAATCTCTCACTGTTAGGCTGGCTGGGGGCATGGCTTCAGTCAAGACACTGAGACCATGCCTGCTGGCTAAGGGCAGCTTGCCTGTGAAAAGAACAGCCAATCAGGATGCTGGCAGACAAGCTCCAATGGACTGATGGACCCACCAGCCAGTCTCTGAAGGACCAACCCCATCATTAACTTCCATTTAGCCAGCAAAATCAGCTGCCTGGCGAAGGTCCAATGCCATTTTCTCTGCCTGCCATTCTTCCACTTCCCATGCCCGCCCTCATTATGGCACTGCAGGTGAAATTGGCCCAAGAGCAACAACTCCAATAAACATCCGCCTGAATTTACACCGGTATCATTATTCCTTTTTTCTATTTTTTACACTCACTATGGTAATAGAATTGTTCTTTTCCTTATAATCTTTCAATTTGTATTTCCCTCACCCCAGCTCTGTATGTTCACTCTTTTTTGTGGTATATGTGTTTTACTTTTAATGTATTCTTGTCTTTATGATCAAAGTGTATTTATTGTAGACAATACATAGTTGATTATTACTTTTTTATCCCTGTCATTAACTTTGCCTTTTAACAGGGAGTATTTAATCTACTAACATTTAATGAATTATTGGTATGGTCAAATCTAGGACTTCTTTTGTTTAAAAATGTCTTTCTTTTACAAAACTTCAATCTTAAAGAATAGTTTTGCTATATACTGTAATTCTATGTTTATAGTATTTTCTTTTTGTATTTAAAACATTATTTCATTAGCCCCTGATAATTTCTGATAAGTCCATGGTAATTCCAATAGTTGTTCCCTTATATACATCCTAAATTCTGAAGGGAAGTTGTACATAAATGATTAAGATGTTAACTGTTAAATTTTGTTTCTTTAGATTTATAGAACATCAGAATGTGTATTGTCACTCCTTGTTCTTTATTCTGTGTGTCAGCTAACACATAGCATGTAAATTGCTGTGGGGTTTAACGTAAAGAGAAGTGATGTCTCTAAAGAGCTATAGGAACTAGCCCCAGGTGGTTGAGGTACATTGTCACGTTCCAGCCAGAGAAGAAAAGAAAAAGATAATCCAGACTGCATTCAACAGCAAGGTTTCCTGCTCATTATTCCCTGCTCCTCCTTCCCCTCCCTATAAAATTCTTTGTATTCCTGAGTTCCCCAAGGTAGAACTTGAGGACAATTGTCTTTCCATCTGCTCAGGACTGGTCCCAAAATAAACTCGATTTCTTCCTATCAACTCTTGTCTTCTGAATATTGATGTTTGAGCAGTGATCAGCAGGAACCTGAGTCCGGTAGTTAACTGCTTTTTAAAATTGATAGTTATTTATATTAAATTTTCTGTTTAAATTACTGGCATCAATTCTTTCTCCTGACTGAATCCTAACTGAAAAACTAACCTCTATTGAGTTTTTTCTATCTAAAGTTACATCTATCACCAGATTTGGGGGTATGTTTGTTATACCTTCTATTTCTTTTAGTATTTTTTTAACGTTTCTTTCTCTCTTTCATTCTTCTGAAATGAGAGAACATTTGACTCTTTACTTTCTCAGTCTGGCTTTTAAAATGTGGTCTGAGAGATAAACAGTAATTCAGATTGGTTTACCTCTAAATGTGACCTGTCATTTTTCTCTTGCAGTTTTTAAAATTCTATCCTTGACTCTATAGTAGACATAATAATTACAATGTGTCCCAAAGAGGTTTTTTTATTACATAGTTCAGTTTAATTTTTATTTTAGAATGGTAACATGTTAATGGCTTAGTGGTCCATGCTAATGAACAGTGTCAACAAAGATGGGTTCTGAATGCCTCCTTTATTTGGATATCCATTCTATTTTCAAGGTTTAGAAATTTTCTGACACATTATTTCACTGAAAAGATTATTTGAGCGCTTAATTTATACCTCATTTCTTTCCTCAATATCAGTGATCCTTAGATTTGATCTCTGTGTTGTCCAAGATTTCCTAAATATTTTGGTCATGGTCTGTTATTATCTTTACTAGGTTCCTTTTTTCAAGATTAAATACCTTGATACTTTGTATTTATTTATTTTTTAATAAAGAGAGAGGGACAGTGCGAGAAAAAGGGAGAAAATCAAATTTTTTATTTAGTTTTCATGTGGCCATTGTTGCTCCAACACTTTGTTGAGTACATGGTGCTGGGGGTCGAATCCGCATACTGGTGCATGCCAGGCAAGCGCCATAACCACAAGCCAGTGTTCCAGCCCCAAATACCTTGTCTTTGAGGCCTAAAAATCTGTCTTCCGCATTATCTAATCTATTATTGATGCTTTCCTTTGAACTCTTATTTAGAGTTATTGATTCTTCTATCTCCAGAATATCTGTTTGGTCTTTTTCAGAGTATCTATCTCTTTATTGAAATGAATTTCCACCTCCTACCTTAGTTCATTTTTAAGACTTTTAGTTCTTTTATCGTTTTAGCCATAACTTTTGTAATTCTTTGGCATTTCGCTCACTTTGATATTTGAAGATTTAGTTTTGGGGGATTATAGACATTTAGAGGCATTTTGTTATCTTGCTTTCTCATGTTTCCTGTATTTCTGTGTTGATATTTACCAAACCAATGGAATGAATCTTTCTCCTATTATTGCCTGGTGGACTTTTTAGTAGGCTGCTTTTACTTACTATGTGTTGCAAGCCAAAAGAATGTCTTTGGGTCTAAGGGTCCAGTTAATGTGTTCTCAGTGCTTTGGTCGATCAATTACACACCTTTAAGGAGAGATGATGTTCACTTGTAACTGCAAAGAAGGCTCTAGTGGGAAGTATAGTTCTGGTCTCAAGTCATGCCAGTTCATTGCACTGTATTTAAATTTCATTTCTTCTCAAACTTCCTATCTGCCAGATTGTGAAGTCAGAAGTTCTAGAAATCTTTATGATTCCTCTTTCCTTGCCCTACCTGGCACTGTAGAAGAAGATTTCCCCTCTTCCAATGAACATTATTGTAGACTACTACTCTTTTTTCCCCCAAAAACTTTCCTGTTTTTCTTTAAAAGAAGGAAGAAAAGAGTGAAGGAAGGAAGGAGGACTATTCCTGTGCTTCTGCTGATCACTCCTCTGAGTTTGGATCCAACTCTTCTCCCACCAAGTTTTTTTTTTTAAAGAGGGAGAAAATGAAAGTTGGGGGGAGAATATAAATTTTTATTTTTATTTTTCATTAGGTCTTCATTTCTCTGACACTTAGTTGTGTATGTGGTTTTGGGGTTGAGGTTTGAACCCAGTTCCATGTGCATGCTAGGCAAGTACTTTAACCACTGAGACACCACTCCAGCCCCTTCTCCCAGCATCTTAACAACTGGTGCTCCAATTCAGTCACGGAGCTGCCAGTGTGCAGTGACTGTTCTCATTTGCCATTTTTCTCCTCTCCTTTCCTTCTTTTTGAGTTAGGACATCCATCTTTTCTGCCCTTGGACATCAGGGCTTGCACTTTTGGGGCGTTCACACACTTTAGCTCTTTTATTATACACCCATCTCAGCTCCATCGTCAGGCCTTTCCCTGACAATCAAAATTAGACTTGGTTCCTCTGGTTCTTGGGCTTAAGGCCTGGACTAGATTATACCAGTGATTTTTCTGGCTCTCCAGCTTAAAAATGAACTATTATGGGACTTCTCAACCTTCACAATGGCATGAACCATAATAAATCTTCTCTTATATAACTGTATATACTGTATTGCTTCTGTTTATTTGGAGAACACTGATTAATGCGAAAACTAACTCCAACTCTTATATATTAGCTTAAATGTGAGTTCAAATATTTAAAATTTGAAAGGATTTATTGGAATCTGCTCATGATTCCTACAAGATTCTACAGATTTGGAAAGATTTTATATGGAATTTGGGGATTCTATAGAAGAATATCTGATGCTGCCTTAAAAATAAGTCATGGTTCCTAAACTATTTCCTCTGACTAATAAAAAGTGTGATCTGTAGAAATCTTGTGAGTCTGGATATTTAGTTGAATTTAAGAATACCCTTTGGTGGGCTGGGGATTTGTCTCAGAGGTTAAGTTCCCCTGGGTTCAATGCTCAGTACCAAAAAAGAAAAGACAACTGATAGAAGAAAAAACAACTGATAGAAGAAAAAAATCGGTCCAACACTTCAACATTTAGGAGTAGGTAAAGACTTTCTCAACAGATCTCCGAAAGTGAAGGAAGTAAAGTCAAAAATCAGTGAATGGAATGTCATAAAGCTAAAAAGCTTTTGTACTGCCAAGGAAACAATCAAAAGAGTCAAGAGGTTTCCTACAGAAATGGAGAGTATCATGGACTTTGATTCCTCAGACAAGGGTCTCATATCCAGAATCTATAAAATACTCAAAAATGTCAGCTACAAAAACACCAACAGCACAATTGATAAATGGGCCAAAGAGCTAAATAGAGACTTCTCAC
>PVKS010008142.1:0-69694 GCA_004027875.1 Aplodontia rufa
TTCGCCCCTGTTGCACTGAAAGTCATTCAATTTGAGGCTTTGTTAGGTCAGCCATCTGTCCTGCTGCTTCAACATAAATTGTAGTATCAACAGATGAGAGAAACCATTGGGCATCTCAGACTTGCTGGCTGAAACAGAACTCTTTTTTTTTTTTTTTAAGATTCTGAGGATTGAGCTCAGGGGCACTTTACTGCCAAGCTACATTCCAAGCCCTTTTTATTTTTATTTTTTTATTTTGAGATAAGGTTTCACTAAACTGATGAGCCTGGCCTCGAACTAACAATCCTCATACCTCAGCCTCCCAAGCTGCAGGGATTACAGGTGTGCACCAACAAGCCCAGTTGAAACAGAACTCCTGATCCCATTTCTCTAAACCACCCAAAAGTTCCTCCTCCAGTTGCCTATTACTACTTAATGCTACCAGTTTTCACGCAGTTGTTCAGGCCTTACTAAGCAGTCATCCTTGAATTCCCTTATATCCCACATCCAAACCATCTACCAGTGGTGTCAATATATACCTTCAAAATACACTCTGAACCTAACCATTCACTTCCTCCATTGCGAGGTCCAGATGCCATGCTAAAAACATGATCTGCTTACAACACATTTCTTGGCCTTTTCTTTTATTCCCTTATAGCCTATCCTCTGATAAAGCAGCAAAAATGACCTAGTTAAACCTACAATTTATTGTTTTCCCATCCAAATCTTCCAATGGTTTCCTATCATACTAAAAAATAAAATCTTATAAGCTATGTCTAATTCTGGACCAAACTCATCTCCTAGTAGTGTGCTCCCTTTGTTCACCAACCCCAGTTGCACAGTACTTTTCGAGGTCAGTTCCCTAACCATGCTAAGCTTGTTCTGACTACTGGCCTTTACTTCTGCACGATCTTTTCCTAAACACACAAGCTGCTCACTCCTCCTTGCTCAGATTGCTGGTTAGCTATGACACTTTAGAAAAGCAATGTCCTTCTCCCTCCCTCTTCACCTTATTACCCTCATTTCCTTTCACTGCTTTATTTTTTATTTTTTTAAAGAGAGGACAGTGAGAGAGAGGTAGAGGGAATCAATTTTATTTAGTTTTTCATGTGGCTTTCGTTGCTCTGACACTTTGTCGTGTATGTGGTGCTGGGGTTCAAACCCGCATCCTTGCGAATGCCAGGCAAGTAAACACTGAGCCACCACTCCCGCCCACCGCTTTATTTTTCAAAAATTATCTATCTGCTTTTCCTTTTGCCTCATTTAAAAGAATCTATAAATGAAAAGTTAATGTGTGATTGCTTTTCCTTGTTAAAGAAAAAGGAAACTAAACAACATAGATAATATTCAAGTTCTCTTTAACTACCTCTCCTGATCCTGGTCCCTTCCTCAGAGGTACTCTGCTATTCACTTGTTGTGTATATTAGGAGAGCTCTTTTCTGAGCATTTACACTTGGTATTTCTGTTCTCTAACAATCCATGTTTCAAAATACGTCTTACTTTTCCAAGTTACTGTATATAGGTCTATTTCATTACTAATTATAGTAATTTACTGATGAATACTTAACCTGTTTAAAATTATGCAGCACTACAAATGTTTCATTTAACAAATATTTATTGATCCGCTACTACATTCTAGGCACTGCTATAGTTGCTGTGGACACACAGTAAGTAAAATGTTGGTTTTTGCCCTATTGGAGCTTGCTTTTTTTTTTTTTAGAGAGAGGGACAGTGAGAGAGAATCAGTTTTATTTAGTTTTTCATGTGGATTTCATCGCTCCAACACTTTGTTGTGTACATGGTGCTGGGGTTCAAGCCCATGTCCCTGTGCATGCCAGGCAAACACTGTAACTGCTGAGCCACTGCTCCAGGCCCTGGAGCTTGCATTCCTGAGGGAGGAGAAAGACAAGCAGAATAAAACACAGAGTGCAAACTTTCTGAAAAGGGCCAGATAATAAATTTTCTAGCTTTGCAGTGTCTCGCATATTCTTTGCTTTGTTTTATAACCCCTTAAAAATGTAAAAAACATTCTTTGCTCAGAGGCTGTACAAAAACAGTCCAGGGGTGCAGCTTATTGGCCCCTGATATAATATGTTAGAAAATGCCAGGTGCTATGTAAGAAATAAAAACAAATCCAGGATCAAGGGGGCTGGGCTGCGGTGTGGGAGGATACAGTATTAAACAGAGAGTTTAAAGAAGGTAAGATCTGAGCAAAGACTTGGAGATGAGGATACAGATCCAGGCAGATATTTCAGAGAAATACATTGTAGATAGTAAAGATTTGGCAATGAGGCCAGTAGGAAACGAGGTCAGGTAACTAAGGAGAAGTAGGTTGGACAGATAATGTAGAGCTTTGCAGGCCGCTCTAAGGGCTAGCTTTTCCCTGAGTGAAACAGGGAAGATCTTAGTCCATTCAGGCAGCTAAGATAAATTATCATAAATTAGATAGCTTATAAACAACAGAAATTTCTCCATTCTGGAGGCTGGGAATCATATCTGAAATCTGGTCAGCTCTGCTTTCTGACTCAGACAAGGATCCTTCTTGCTGTCTCCTTCAAAGGACATGAGGCAAGGGATCTATCTTGGGCCTGTTTTATAAAGGGCACTAATTCCATTCTTGAGGACTCCACCACTACGAACTCATCACCTCCCAAAGGTTCTATCTCTTAATACTATCTATCACCTCGGATGTTAGAATTTCAACTTATGAGTTAATAGGAGGACAAATACTTTCAGACCACATCAGGAGCCACTACAGGGCTTTGAATGGAAAAGTAACAGGGAACTGTCCTAGTTTACAAAAGGCTTAACTCTGCTACTATACTGAGAAAAATACTGCTGGGAGAGCTAGAATAACATAGATTAGGATAACATATTATCATAATCCAAGAAGTGAATGGTAACAACTTGCACCAGGGTGGTGGTGACTGGGGGGAGGTATGGCAGGATCTTGAATATACTTGATAATATAAAAGAATGGATTTAAATGTGAAAGAAAAAGTGAAGTCAAGAATAACTCCAGTATTTTGACCTGAGCTATAGAGGACAAAACTGCCATTTACAGCAATAGGGAAGTCTTTGGGTAAAGCTTTGGAGAGAAAATTTAGGTGCTTAGTTTTGGACATGTTAAGTTTGATGTCTATCATTAAGATATTTAAGAGATGTTGAATAGGCAGTTGTACAGGAGAGACAGGAATTAGGAAAAGAGGGTAAAGATCTACATTTTGGGTATTACTGGCATTTAGAAGGTATTTAAAGCCATGAGACTGAATGAGATTACTAATGAAGGACGTTCAGACAGGAAAAACAAAAACAAAAACAAAAAGCTGAAACTTAGAGATCTCTAACATTAAGAGGTCAGTAAAAAGCAAAGCAAAGGAGAATTATAAGGAACCAGCTTTGTAGCAGGAGGTAACTAAGAGTGTGCAGAGTCCTAGAAGGCAAAGAAGAAAGTGTTTCAAGATTAAAGGGAGCAAAGAGCTGTGTCAAATGCAACAAGAGGTCAAGTCCAATAGGTGAATCAATAACATTTGGAACTTAGCAATATAGAGGTTCCTGAAGAACCTGAGAAGCCATCTCTGCAAGAATGATGCTGCCAAAGGTCTGACTAGAGAAGTATCAGTAAAGTACTGGAGAAGAAAACAAAAATTTGGGAAATAGGTTGAAGAAGTGGGTCAAGTTTTTTCTTAAGATGAGAGAAATTCCTTGGCTCTCTGTACCTATGGGTTCCACATCTATCAATTTAACCAAAAACAGATTAAAAATATTAGGAAAAAACAAAAAACCCCAGTGTTTATATTAAACACAACACAGACTCTTCTTCTTATCCTTATACTATAAACAGTATAACAGAAGAGCCGGAGTGGTGGCTCAGCACTTAGAGCACTTGCCTGGCATGTGCAAGGACATGGGTTCAAACCCCAGCACCACATAGACAACAAAGTATAGAAGCAATGAAAGTCACATGGAAAACTAAAATAAAAGTCTACTCTCTCCTTCTCTCTCTCACTGTCCCTCTCTCTCTTAATTAAAAAAAAAAAAAAGTATAACAGAGGCTGGAGTGGTGGCTCAGTGCTTAAAGCACTTCTCTGGCATGTGCAAGGACCCAGATTCAAACCCTAGTACCACAACTAACTGTCAGAGAAACAAAGGTGCTAGAAGAAAAACTAAAGTTGATTCTCTTTCTCTCTCTCAAAAAAAGTATAACAACCACTTACATAGTGCTGACATTAGATATTTTAAGTAATCTAGGGATTATTAAAATATGGGAGGTTATATGCAAATACTATGTCATTTTATATAAGGGATTTGCTATCCATGGATTTGATATCCTGCTGGGGGTATTCTGGAACCAATCTCCCATACATACTGAAGGATGACTATAATAACATATCTGTCTGCTGGTATAACTGATTCATTCAATAAAGAGAACAAAATGGGTGTTGCAGGAGAGGCTGAAGAAATATCCTCAAAATATTGGTGATGAGAACAAGAGAGTTCATCTAAGGTAATAGGCAGAAAGACAACATATATTACCACATATACTAGTAGGTTCAAGGGGTGGTAAATCTGTGGAAATTCTAATTAATATTCTTAGAAAAGTATAAAGCAAGGTCATGAGCTGAAAGTGAGGATGGGAAGACATGAAAAAGTCATTTAGAAGTGTTTAAGAGTGAACAGACTAGGAAAATACAGGACCATCACGCAGCATGAAGGACCCACTTAAGATCTTTGGTCATGTGTGGTTGGGTGCTTTTTTCTGGCCACACGCAGTTACGTAGGAGCACGCACACTAAAGCAGCTTGGTTTTAACTACAGCCCTGGTTTTGCCAGACAAGCAAAAAGCAAGGAAGGGGATCCAAAGGAGTGCTTAAAACAATTAACCATGGGATTTAAGCTGAGTAAATTCCCTGTGAAAGGAAGTGGAAACATCAAGAAGGTAAGTGGAGAGGATCAATGGACAAGACTCCGTTGAGGACAGAGACGGTTAAGGTAAAGGCACTATGAATAAACTGCAAAACCAGGAAGAAATGGTTACAGAATAGAACAATATGAAATGATAAGTATGGAGGTATGGAAGTTGTTGACAATGCAAAGAGGTTATCTTTGTGGAAATGACTGGCTGAGGTCGGGTGGATGTCAAGAGCCTGGAAAGAGATGTCTAGTAAAGGCCAGGTATATACGTTATATATATTCTTAAGATCAATATAAAGATCTAGGTAGCACTGTATAGAGATATTTGCGCCTTTATGATATAACCTAAAGTTGAAGACTTTTAGGGAGAAGGGAAAGAGAACAATCTGAATGCAGTAATGAGACTTTTAGCAGGCCCTTTTCCCATCTCCAGGAACAGCAGTAAGGAAAGCTATGCAAAAAGCAAAGCCAGCCAGGGACAACTACACAGTAGAAGACTCAGGTTCGCATTGGAGCAAGAAAGTGAAGGGAATATTTAAGAACAGAGGGTACAATACAAGGGTATAAATAGTTGGAGAAGGATTTTATTTTTTAAAGAGACAGAGGACAGAGTTAAAAAAAAATAGAGGAAAGTACTGAAGGTGAATCTAGGACCTTTTGCATGCTAGGCAAGTACTCTTACAACTGAGCTATATTTCCATCCCTTTTTAAAACATTTTACTTTGGGACAGGGTCTTACTAAATTGCCCTCGCTGGTCCTGAACTTGTGACCCTCCTGCCTCAACCTCCTAAGTAGCTGGGATAAGGCATGTGCCAATACACAGCAAGAACAGGGTCTGATGAAAGGAATGTAGGAAATGAACAGTGACCTGGAAGTATAGAGGCTCTGTGGTTACTGAAAGATATCCTAGCACATACAGTTCTTGATAAACCATGTGTTTCTCTAAGAAATATAAACTGCTGGGTCAAAAATTATTTTAATTTACAATTTAAAAAGCTGTAACAATTTATTTGATTTATGAGTTTTTCTACAACCCTGCCAATACATACTAGAAAAATTTTTTACTTTTGCCAATATGATAGGAGGAAAAATTCCTTGTTTTACTCTGCTGGTAAAATAGACCATTATTTCATGCTTACCGACTAGCTCCACTTTCTTTTCTGTGAACTTGCCCATTTAAAAAATTGAATTGTTTTTCTATTTATATACAATGCTTTAAAAATTTTATTTTTAGTGGTCTACACAAATAATGTCACTTCCACATTTCAAACCTTTAAATGGTTCATAGTATGGCAACACAAGGCTCAGGAGGTTGTCTCTCCCCTAAATCCCATTGTACTATATTTTAAAGAAAGAAAAAATTTATTATTACTATTATTATTTTGAGACAGGATCTCACTATGTTGCCCAGGCTGGCCTCAAACTCTCCATCCTGTACTGTATTTCAGAAGTTGTCTAAGTAAGGCCCTCCAGTCAAATGTGGCCATACCCATTAGTTTCCTCACTTTCTAAGACACTACAGTGGCAGAGTTGGTAAGGCCCATGGAGTAGCCTTTACAAAATAAGTTTGTGGATCCCTGCTCCATACCTTTTAGGTCCCCGAACTGCTGAGATTTCTAAGAACATCCTAGGTCCTTACCTTTGTTGACATACTCACTGAAATGTGGCTTCTATTTCCCCAAATGTATCAGTCAATCCTCCACTCTCTTCTAGGAGTTTATTACTAGCCCTCCTTGGGGCCTGCACAGATTTACATAATAAATTCTGTACCTGCACTTATTTATATATATCTCTTTCCACTGATAGGAAAATCTCTTGAACAAAAAGGTAATCCTACCACTAATAAATGGCAAAGTCTTTAATAGTTTGTCACTCTTCTCATCACTTCCAGTTTTTCTATGCTTTAGCTAAAATAAACATACTTTCAGTTAGCTGAATATTTTTCAAAAACATAAAAGATCAATGGTT
Source organism: Aplodontia rufa (assembly GCA_004027875.1). Classification (NCBI taxonomy): domain Eukaryota; kingdom Metazoa; phylum Chordata; class Mammalia; order Rodentia; family Aplodontiidae; genus Aplodontia; species Aplodontia rufa. Next base: position 6,863 of record PVKS010008142.1, read on the forward strand.
CTATAATCTTATGTTCATTTCTTCAAAATTTGGTGGATACCAATTTATACTAATCATTTACTTAGTACATTCATGATTTGCTAAAATACTTCTCTTCCCTAATTCCTTCCTCAGTAAAGACAAAAGCAATAGGATGTTTGCTGTCTTTCTGGGATGAACAATTTCATCTAGGTCTGCAATGATAATTATTTTACTAGTATTCAGAGTCAATTATAAGATGCAATTCAAATGTGTATGTTTTTATCTTTGCTTTAATTTTCAGTATAAAATTAAGCTTCTGCACCTTATAGGTAGTTTTACTTGCCTTAATCTGGATCATCTCCATTATTTTTTGCTTATTTCTCTATTAAGACTCTTACTGACTTCATCATGGATTTTACAAATTTAATAATATTTGATGGGTTTCTTCTATTTGTGTTGATATTGTTACTAAGAATGCTGCATCAAAAAATATTTACTACGTTTGTTTTAGAATCCAGATTTATATATTCATTAACAAGTCAATCTCATTCAGGTAAGGATTTCTTTTTATCTTTTTCTAAAATGTACATAGAGGGGCTGGAACCCTGGCTCAGTGGTTGGAGCACTTGCCTGGCGTGCGCAAGGACCCAGGTTCAAACCCCTGCACCACATACATAACTGTCAGGGAAACTAAGGCCAGAAGAAAAAAATAAAATTGATTCTCTCTCACTTTTCTTTTAAAAAAATAAAATGCACATAGAAAACAAAGCTCTATCTGATTTAACTTTGTGACTGATCATTCATTTCCAGCTCAATTAACTTATCTTGATAATGTGGTCTACAATTTATACCTACTTATATAAGATTTGGAATATATATAGCACAAAAAATATTCAAAGAGTATGGGCTTTCAATCAGGTAAATCTAGATTCAGACATAGTCTTCAACACTCAGAGTTCTTGGGCAAAGTACTTATCTAATGTTCTTTCTCCAACAAGTAAAATGGAAGAAACTTCCATGCATACCACAGGGCCATGAGAATAATGGCTGTTAAAGTAACAATATATACTAAAAAGAAAAAAAATGCTAAATTTTTTTCTCTTTCTACCCCAGTAAATAGGGTCAATAAATACTATATTGCTCCAATTTATTTTAAGAACATTATTAAATTTCCTTAAGTAAAGGCAATTTGGCAATACAGACCACCAGCTTTGGATGATCACATACTTTGCCCTAATATTTTCACTTTAGAGGAACAATACAAAACACAGAAATTGTTTTATGTACAAGGATGCTCACTGTAATGTTTCCTATAACTACAGAAAAAGAAACTTTATGATTCACAAAAACAGGATGCCATTAAAAAGACTTGTCAAAATAATAGCATAAGAAAATGCTGCAATGCCAAGTGAAAAAAATGATGAATAAAAAATTATTCATACAGTAAACTTTCAAAAAATCAAACTCAGAAAAAATATTGGAAAGAAATGCAGTCAAAGGGATTAATAGTAATTACTATAAAGTCCTAGCATTGATGAATTCTAATTATTTTATGGTTATTTCGTATAGCTTTCTAAAATACTAACAATGACAATGATATTGATGAGAACAGCAGTTATTATTTATGGAGCACTCACTATGCCAGGTGCAATTCTAAGAGCTTATTGTATTAACTCATTTAATCCTCATAACATTATGAGATGAAAAAATTGAGGCACTATAAGATTAAGTAACATGCCAAGGTCACACAGATAATTACAGAGGGTACCAAAACATGAATGTGAGTAGTCAGGCTCTAGAGTTCCTTCTAACCTCTACACTACACTTTAGTTTTGCTTTGTTTCAAAAATTTAGCCATTAAAAAAAGCACATACTGAGCCAGGCGTAGTGAACACCTGAAATACCAGCAACCCTGGAAGCCTCAGGCAGGAGGATGGCAAGTTTGAGGCCAGTCTTGGCAACTTAGAAAGACCCTGTCTGAAAAAATGGATAGCTCAGTGGTTGAGCAAGTCTGGGTTCAATCCCCAGTACTTCAGGCCTGGAATGGTGGCTCAGCGATTGAAGCTCTTGCCTGGGTACTTGGGTTCAAACCCCAGCACCACGTATACAACTAAGTGTTAGGGAAACAAAGACCAGTTGAATAAATAAGTTGACTTCTCTCTTTCTCTCTCTTAAAAAAAAAAAAAAAAGAAAGACTGACTTCAAATATTTGCCCTGCCACTGAATGCCTTTTTGGAATAAGATGTGTCCACCTTTCCTCTATGGGTTTTACCTACTCCAGAAAATTCCAGAACATATTTGAGGCCCCCTTTTCCTGTTTCAATATCTCATTTACCACTGAGGCTCTTAAATACTAACATTATTACTTATTACACCAACTGACAGTACTTCAAATAACACAACCAAGTACAGATGTCTTGGAGTAACCCAATCAAACTTGGCTTCTGAGACCCTCTATTACAGGAACCCCACCTACTTAACTATAAAGCAGTTACCACTTTTACAAATATCTCCCTTCACTGTGTTCATCCCCTACTGCAACCCACTAGACCCCTCATCTACCAATACTCTCCCAGATTATCTACCATGGCAGTGGTTGAACAAAACCAAGAAAACACCTCAACATTTGGGGAATTTCACTTGCTAATCCTTCCTTTTTTAATATGACAATATTCACAACTGTTTTTGATATCTCATCAGTTAATCAAATCACTTTGAATCACTCAGATTCCTCACTCTTTTGAAGGTAAACCAAACTGGGGATGGGGAGGTACAAGATCTTTCCTGCACTGATATGATTTAAATATCAACTGCAGGAAAAAATATTCATAATTTTTATACCCTGGCTAATAAAAATAACTTCCCCTTACTATGGTGTCCCTCTCTTCAATTTATATTTAACAAATTTATTTCATTACATGTCACTTGGCTTGGTTTAGTTAATAACCACATACTTTTATGTAAAAAAAAAAAAAAGCTTGCTGAATCCAACATGCTTAACAAATTCAAGAAATTCTTCTAAATATAGATGTCTACATTTCAGTTCATTTAGCGTTTAGAAAAATTGAGTCCAAGTGATGGCTTAACATTATATAAGAAAAACTAGTCATAAAAAATTAATACAGTAACAAGGGTTTATACTAGAAATTTTACAACCAGAATATCATATTTTTATCAAAATCTTAGTCACATTATATAATGGGAAAATGCTTTGGGGAGTGGAGGCAGGAATATAAAAAAGGATTTTCATAGATATTTCTATAGGAGGAATTTAATAATTCCTGGAAAGAATGGAGATACAACCCCATAAAGGCTAATTCAAAGTGGAGGCCCATTTTAGGAAAAATAAAATGGAGCACTAATACTTCAATAGGTTTAAATTACATGAAATAAAACCTGTACCATCAAACTACTATGTATGCATTTATTGTATTTGCCAAGGAGCAAAAGAGAAATCTGTACCTTCAAACTAACATTTCTTTTTTGCAGTTCTAAGTTATCAACTTGGTGCAGCCATTCTCTAGGAACAACTGGGGTGCAGGGTAGGGGAAAAGTGGAAAGCCTATTAAAATCCTGGAGTGCTTGCCTGGCAAGCGCAAAGACCCTGATTCAAACCCCAGCACCACATATATAACTGTCAGAAACAAAAACCAGACGAATAAATAAAGTTGTTTTTCTCTCTCCCTCTTAAAAAAAAACAAACAAAAAACTGAATCCTACTGTGTTTCACCAAATACACTTCCTTATCACTGTAATATAAAAATATGAATGTAATATGGAAACTTAACATTCAGCAGGAATTTTCATTATCTTCAAAACGAGCACAAGGGGCTCAACAGTTAAAGCGCTTGCCTGGCATGCACAAGGACTCAGGTTTGAATCCCAGAACTACACACACAACTAAATGTAGGAGAAGGCCAGATGAAAACATAAATAAAATTGATTCTCTCTCCCTCTCTCTGGGGAAAAAAAAATCCTTAACAACAAAATCAATTTCAGGATGGCCCCCAACTTCAAATTTCTACTTTTATATCTGCTGCTGGACCAAGTAATCCTGTAAAATCCTGTTGTTTTAAAAATCAATAAACACGAGATCATTTTTTTCAGGGCCAGAGACCGAACTCAGGGCTTGCTAGGCAAGCACCCGGCCACTGAGCTAAATCCCCAACCCCACACGCGATCATTTTTAAAGAAAAAAGGCCACTCCAAAACCAGCCTGCGGTGGCCAGGCTGCTGTCTAGCAGCTGTTCCCGGTTGCGTTGAGCGTAGGCGTTGAAGAGCTGCAAAATCCTCACGCAAAACGCGTAGTTACAAACATCAAAACCATGTCTGCGCGCGGTGACGCTACGAGGCCCCAAGCGGAATCCACAGCGCGAAGGGATCTGCTCCGAGAGAAGAAACCGCGCTGTGCGCGGGCCTGGGACTCCCCACTCCCGGCCGAGGGGGCTGCGGCGGGACAAAGACCGGCCCATCTCGGGCAGCGCCCGGCAGTGGCCGCGAGCGGTAAGCAGCCGCCGCCCGGGGGAACCACTGCCGCGCCCGAGGCTCTCCAAAGCCGCGGCGTTAACTGGCGGGGGCAAAAGCTCCGGTCCGCAGCCCCTTCGCCTCCCGCCGCCGTCTCACTGGCCCCGGGACACCTGAGGCGTACGGCCGCCCGCCCCTGCCCCGGCCAGCAGCTGTTGGGCTTAGAATCGCGCCGCCGCCGGCGGGCTCCAAACCGCCAGGCAGGCACCCGGAGGGCGGGCGAGCCCGGCGCTTCTCCGCACCGCGCACACGGCAGCTCTGAAACGCCCTGCCTCCGCTCCCGCCTCTCCAGTCCCGGCCGCGCACCCTCACGCCACCTACCCGGTCCCACACCATCCCAGAGGCCTCCGGCGCTCAGGCCTTCTGCCGAAGCGGCGATGCCTCCTGTCCGGAGCCCGAAATGGCTGCGGAACAAAGAGAATCTGGGCTCGGGCGAGCGCCGGTCCGATTGGCCGGGGGGCGGAGCCCGCCGCGGGAACATTCGGCGGCGGTCGCCTTGGCAACGGCGGCGGGGCTGGGAAAACTGCGGCTTGGGGCCTGCGGGCCTCTGGGCCCGAGTCCAGCGGCGCGCGGCAGCGGTTTCTAAGCCGGCTCTGCGGCCTGGGGCGTCGGCCGGGTGCTGGGCTTACAGATGCTCGCGCCTCCCGCGCCCGGCGCGCAGGCCAGAGCGGGTGGCTCTCGGACGCAGCAGCCTGGGACCGTGCCCAGCGCCTTGCACCAAGAGCAAAATGGCCTGCAAGCGCGGTCGCCCGGACCGTTTCGGAGCCTCCCTAGGAGGATGAGCCTACCCCACCCAACTTCGGTACCCTAGCGTAATCCCCAAGTGACCGCCGTGCCCGGCGAGCCTATTCAATGCCGAATATGCCGCATATCCTACAATAACACAGTTCCAACCGCTGGTGAGAAGCAGAAACGACACCAAGAGACAGGTGTGGTGCCTGCGTGGTACAAGATAGGCTTTTGAGGTATGCTGTACCTAGCACAAAATGCAGTTCCAGTTAATTTTAAAAATTAACTTTATGTCTCCAGGTATGCCTCTCATATAAGGCTAGTTTCTTGCTCTTAGAAATAACAAAGCTCTGTCTCCTTAACCAGACACCATACATTAAAATGTCTTATATTTTCTGAACAGAAAATAATTCAAAATGGGAGAGGTAGACTTTTTATACCCAAATGTAGTCTTGGTAATGAATAGACAGTTCCCTTCCCCCCGCCCTGGTTATTCCTACATATAAATTTACGGTATACGAATTTAAATTTATGTTTTTAAATTTTATATAGGTAGGTGGTCTTTATTTCCTCAGGTGATGATGATACTGGTGACAGTGTTCCTCTTGATCAATGTGTGTAAAAATCCCAGCAGTTTCTAAGTCCTGAAGATGTATTTGTTGCCTTCCAGGCACATTCTAGATAAAACTGCAGTACCTACTACTAGAAAAATAGCTGATTTATTAATAAGCCTTTTAATGATTTTCATTTGCAATGGTGATCATTTTACTGGAACCAATAGCTTATTTAACTTGAATTTTTGAGACCGAAGAACCATTTTTTATCATTGAGAACTTGAACATAGCAAAAGAAAATATTTTAAATAACTAAAAAACAAATGATTTCAGCATTTTCTAATGTTAATTTCATAGCAATTGGATTCAATAGTATACATGGGAAAAGAGACCCTCAAATAGGAATAGGTTATTAAGAAAAACAATTTAATAGGAACCTTTTAAGAAGGTAATTTAGTAAGTCAGCAGGCAAATTTAACCAAGTGAGTATATTTATCCAAGTAACAAACAGTCCTGTGGAATATGGATCTTTATAAATCAGAGAATGTTAGGTATCTGGATTCGACTTTGCTAAACACAAAAAAAAGGGGTATTTTTTAAATCTAAAGGAATAGCAAATGACAGATGTAAAGAACTACTGACTAAGCAATTAGTAAGAAATTCACCTGATTAATACTTTGGAAATAAATGAAATGAGTTCTGGGGGGGGCAATGAAGTATTATTTACCATATGTAAGAAGATTCCTTGACCAAGAAAAAATTTTGATTGTCAGATATAAAATTGAGATTAGGCAAATTAGGTATTCTTTTATAAAATAGTTATAATAGAAAAATTTTAATTACTTTGTTTTGAATAGACATATTTACACATGTAGCACTTTTGTCTCTTCTACTGTAATTAAAAGTACATACTTTAAACAGTAATTCTTACCATTAACTAGGGTGTATTATTTTATTTTTATTGTCCTGCTTTTTGTTTTCTCTTTGCAGTTTGCACATATAAATAGCAACTATCCGCTATTATATGGGTTTTCTCTTTATATCTACAGTACTGCAATGCTCATGTAGTAAAACTTTGAAGAACTGTTGATATTTTAAAATATAGCATACTAAATTTAAAAAGAGTAAACTGTTTTTAACTTTAAACCTTTCATAGATATAATATATATTTGATATCTTATATTTTAAATTTCTATATTAATTTATTCCTTAAGTGAAAAAATTGCCCAAGATAAAAATTTGTATTAGGGGGCTAGAGCAGTGGTTCGGCAGTAGAGTGCTTGGGAAGCACAAGGACCCAGGTTTGAACCCCATGACCATGTACAACAAAAGCCAGTTGAAAAAATAAACAGTTGACTCTTCCTCTCTCTCTCTCTCTCACACTCTCTCTCTCTCCTTTAAAACATTATTAGCAGTTACAAAATAACATTCAAGGAGGAAACACCTATAATCTTTCACCTAGGAAGGAAAAGATGCTTACTTTGTCAGATGTAGTGTTGTCAAAATAAATGTGAAGCTTGGCCCCACAGGACCTATATGCAGATGTTGGTTTTATCACTTGTGAACACTTTTGGTTTAGTCTCTCTCAGCTTCATTTTCTGTGTTATACAGGACTAAATAAGATAAAATATTTAAAGGGCTTATTAGCAGGTTGCCAGAATGATAGCAGGCAATAAATGAACATATTATTATATATGAACAGAAGTTTGAGAAGAAGGAATGATTATTTTTTAAAAAAATCTACTATTATATTGGATATCCAAATATTGTTAAATAAATACCTTTAATAGGCAATTGTTATTGAATGTAGAGAAACTGAGGGAAATACTGAGATATTCTTTTAGATAGAAGCATGTTTCTAAAATAGAATACTTCTGAGAAATATTGTTTCCACTTATACTTCTGCAGAGACATTAAAATTCTTGTTATATTATTTAACACTCCACAGTTTAAGGAATTGCCATTCCAAGTTCAAATGTCTTCAGGATGACATTAAAAAAAATTTTTTTTAAAGTAATTGTTTAGAAGAATTTAATGCACATGTTGAAAGAGTACTATTACAGTCAATATTCAGAAATATGTAAATAAATCTATAGGTATTTCTCATTTAAAGTAAACCCATATATAAAACTTTAATTTATAAAATGATACATTAGGGAGTTATTAACTGGGAAAGGATTAATTTCCAAGTTCCTTTAACTGTTAATAACTCCTAGTGAATAAACTATGATTTGATTTATAAAACGTTCTACTTAGACTTCCACTTCTAGGAAGGTAGACTAGACATGCTTTTCACTATTCCTCGCATTAAATACAGCTTAAAGTACTGACATTATTTATAGAAAAAACATAAGACTCTAAAAGGTGGAGAGAAAACAGACTAACGAGGGACCTGAGGACCCAAGGAACAACATGATGGTAATTTTCTGAGTTTCTTTTTTTTGTCTCATATATCCCAGTCTTCGAGCTGTAGAACCAGCAACCTAGAAATACCAATGGCACAGATAAAAAAAAAAAAAAAAAAAGCCCCACCAAAACAATGCTTTCTCTAGCTGAAGGACCAGGAAAGGGGCAGCATGGTGGACAGAAAACTTTTAGGTAATAACTGCTTAAACAGCCAAAACCACAGAAAAAAAAGTGACCCTACCCAACTCATGTCATTGGGCCAAATAGAGAGTCTAGGTTAGCACCCTCACCAGGCTCTAAAAAGGTGCCCTAACCCCTCCTTGCTGGGATGATGTCAGCGAATATCAAGTAGGGATCCAGGATTTCATCATTAGTGGGCAGTAATGAGGAACCTCCCATTTTGGGTGTTATTGGAGAGCAAGAGGGGAACCTGGACTTCTTTGTCAAACATGCAGCAATGAGGTGGTGCCTGCTCCTCACCCCACTCACCCTTCCAGGACTAGTAAGGAAAAAAAATAAACATAGTTAAATGGAATATTTTTAAAATATCCCAAATGTCATAATATACTGAATCCCGAATGCTCAAATGTGAGGGTTTAAATTGGAAAATAAGTATCAAGAAGCAGGAAGAGGAGCTGGTGCAGTGGCTCGGTGGTTATTGCAGTTGCCTGGCATACCTGAGGATGCCGGTTCGAACCCCAGCACCATATACACAATGAAATGTGGAAGCAACAAAACCAACATGAAAAACTGAATAAAATTGATTCTCTCTTTCTTAAAAAAAAATCCTGGAAGATCTCAAATTGCCTTAAAAAAAAACAGGGCAAAACAAAAATACAGAAATGTTAGAATCATCTGACAAAGATTTTAAAGCAGGTATTTGTTAAAATACTTAAATGAGCAACTAAAAAAACACTTGAAACAAAAGAGAAAGTCTCAGCAAAGCAGTAGAATATTTAAAAAATGGAAATTTTAGGACTGGAAAATATAAGTTATAATAAAATATGACTCTTTTCTTTAGGTCTTGGGATGTGGCTCAGTGGTTAAGCACCTTTGGGTTCAATCTCTGATACCCCCCCAAAAAAAAAAGAAAACATGGAAGTAAATTTTTGTGACAGTGAGTTAAGAATAGACTTCTTATGACTATTTTTTAATGGATAAATAATAAAATAGATGGGTTCAACAACAGAGCAAAGAGGACAAAGAAAAGAATCAGAGAACCTAGGAATATAAAGTAACAAGTCTAAAAAAAGAGAAAATAGAATGAAAAAACAACAAAATGTCATGGAACTCAGTGACAATAACAAACGATTTAGCATTCATGGCATCAGGCTTTTGGAAGGAGAGAAGAAAGAGGGTGGGGATAAAAAAGTAGTGGAAGAAATAATGGCTGAAAATTCTGAAATTTGACAAAAGATTTATAAACCTGTGTGTTCAAGAAGGTGAGTGAATTTTCAATAAACATTTCCAAACAGTTAAATGAGGGCAAGGTAGGTAATCTTTTCAATAAAAAGTGCTGTGACAACTGTATATCCATGTGTAAAAAATATAATTGGACCTCTACCTCACACTATTTACCAAAAGTAACTAAAATGTATCATAGAAATTCATGTAAGAGTTTGAAAGTATAAAATTATTAGAAGAAAACATGGAAGCTGGGCACCATGGTGCATGTCTGTAATCCCAGGAGCTCAGGGAGCTGAGACAAGAGGATCATAAGTTCAAAGCCAACAATTTAGTAAGGTACTAATCAACTTAGCAAGACTCTGTCTCAAAATAAAAAGAAAAAAGGTCTGGGGATTTGGCTCAGCGGTTAAGCATCCCTGGGTTCAATTCCTGATACAAAAAAAAAAAAAAAAAAAAAAAAAAAAAAAAAAAAAAAAAAAAAAAAAAAAAAAAAAAAAAGAAAGAAAAGAAAAAGAAAATATGGAAGTAAAATTTTGTGACAGTGAGTTAAAATATGGCACCAAAAGCACACACACACACACAAAGCTAAGTAAGCTGGACTTCATCAGAATTTAAAACTTTTGTGTGTCAAAAACCACCATTAAAGGGACTGAATCGGTGGCTCAGCGGTTACAGCGCTTGCCTGGCATGTGTGAGGATGCGAGTTCATAACCCCAGCACCACATATACAACAAAGTCTTGGGGCAACAAAACCTGCATGGAAAACTAAATAAAAATTGATTCTCTCTCTTTCTCTCTCTCTCTCTGTCTCTCTCTCACTGTCCCTCTTTCTTAAAAAAAAAATCATTAAAGACACAAAGACACATCAAGAAAACTACAGACCAATTTCCCTGATGAACATAAATGCAAAAATCCTTAATAAAATTCTAGCTAATCGTATCCAAAAGTGCATTGAAAAGATAATACATCACGATCAAGTGGGCTTCATTCCAGGAAAACAGGGCTGATTCAACTTTCACAAATCAATAAGTGTTATTCACCACTTAAACAGAATTAAAAATAAAAATCATGTAATTTCAATTGACACGGAAAAGCCTTTTGATAAAATTCAACACCCTTCTATGCTCAAAACTCTGGAGAGGATAGGGATCAAGGGAAGATATTTTAACTATGTAAGATCCATTTATGACAGACCCATAGCCAACATTATGCTCAACGGAGAAAGCCTGAAAGCATTTCCACTGAATTCAGGAACAAGACAAGGTTGTCCACTTTCACCACTCTTATTCAATATAGTCCTTGAAACCCTTGCCAGAGCTTCAGACAAGAGAAGGAAATCAAAGGAATTCGAACAGGAAAAGAGGAAGTCAAGTTGTCTCTATTTGCTGATGACATGATCCTCTACCTAGAAGACGCAATAAGCTCCACCAGAAGACTTCTAGAGCTTATAAATGATTTCAGCAAAGTGGATGGCTATAAGATCAACACCAATAAATCCTTAGCTTTCCTATACTCCAGCAGTAAGTCCACTGAAGAAGAAATCAGGAAATCTGTTCCATTCACCATCTCCTCTAAAAAAATAAAATACTTGGGCATAAATCTTACAAAGGATGTTAAGGACCTCTACAATGAAAACTAACGAACTTTAAAAAAAGAAATTGCAGAAGATCTGAGTAGATGGAAACACATTCCATGTTCATGGTTATATAGAATCAATATAATCAAAATGGCCATTCTACAAAGCCCTATACAGATTTAATGCAATCCCCATCAAGATACCAATGTCATTCTTCATGGATATAGAAAAAGCAATACTCAACTTTGTATGGAATAGCAAAAGACCCAAAACATTACTCAGCAAGAAGGAGGAAGCAGGTGGTATCTCAATTCCTGACCTGAAATTATACTATAGGGCTATAGTTAAAAAAAAAAAAAAAAAAAAAGCATGGTTTTGGTATAAAAACAGAATTGACCAATGGAATAGAATAGGAGATTGTGAGATGAACCCTCATACCTTTAACTATCTGATATTTGATAAAGGGGACAAAAGCATTGTGTGGAAGAAGGATAGCCTGTTCAACAAATGGTGTTGGACAAACTGGACAGCCATATATAGACAACTGAAATTGGATCCTTACCTTTCACCCTGCACAAAAACTGAATCAGAAAGGTTCAAAGATCTGGATATTAAGCCAGCAACTTTATAATTGCTTGAAAAACAAGTAGGATCAACACTACATGACATAGGGGTCAGCACCGCTTTCCTTAACAAGACACCCATGGCGCAAGCATTAAGGTCAAGAATAAATGAATGGGATGCAATTAAACTAAAAAGCTTTTGCACAGCTAAAGATTTAGTCAAGAGTGTCAAGAGGGAACCTACACAATGGGAGAAAATCTTTGCCTGCTACACCTCGGACAGAGGGCTAATAATCAGAATATACAAAGAACTCAAAAAACTAAACACCAAAATCACAACTAATCCAATTAATAAATGGGCTGTGAAACTAAAAAGAAACTTCTCAATGGAGGAAGTTCAGAAAGCCCATAAACATATGAGAAAATGCTCTACATCACTAGCAATAAGAGAAATGCAAATCAAAACTTCACTGAGATTCCACCTCACTCCTGTCAGAGTGGCAAAAATGAAGATTACAAACAACAGATGCTGGAGGGGCTGTGGGAAAAGTGGAACATTGTCACATTGCTGGTGGGACTGCAAACTGGTACAGCCACTCTGGAAAGAAGTGTGGAAACTCCTCAAAAAATAGGGCTGGAACCACCTTATTACCCAGCTGTCCTACTCCTAGGTATTTTCCAAAAAGAGCTAGAATCAGCATATTACAGAGATACAGCTTCATCAATGTTTATAGCAGCTCAATTTACTATAGCTAAATTATGGAACCAGCCCAGATGCCCCTCACTCGACCAGTGGATTCAAAAACTTCAGTACATATATACAATGGAATACTACTCGGCCATTAGAGAAAATGATATTATGGCTTTTGCAGCCAAATGGATGGAGATGGAAAAAATTATGGTAAGTGAAATATCCCAAACTCAGAGATTCAAGGGCTGAATTTTTTCTCTCATTTGTGGAAATTAGAATACAATTGGAAATAGTATGATAGATGGCTAAGCTAATAATAACCTCAACATGTACGAATTTTTACATGATCAAGGGGAACCTTGCCTAGGATGCTGGGGGACGTAGGGAGGGAATAGGAAGGTTGTCAAGGAGACTGGAGGGAGGGAGTATGGGGGAATCAAATTAGAGGGGAAACTTTGACTTCCATGAGAAGTCCAATTAACATGGGGGCTAAGAAGGGGGAAACATGGAACCATGGGAAACCCAAGGCAAGGGAACCATGGAATGGCATTAATATTGGCTTGTTCTGTCATTATACATTTGTTCTTGACTGTTTGATGATGATTCCCTCCTAATTGTAAGGCCATATTTAACTAGTAAAAAAGAATAGACTTCTTAGATATGCTACCAAAAGCACAAGCAAAAAAAGAAAAGCTGAACTTCATCAGAATTTAAAACTTTTGTGTGTCAAAAACCACTATTAAGAGGCTGGAGCAATGGCTCAGCTGTTGGAGGATTTGCCTGTGGGCAAGGACCCAGGTTCAAACCCCAGCACATTCACCACTAAATATCAGAGAAACAAAGGCCAGATGAAAAAAGAAATAAAATTGATTCTCTCTTTCTCTCACTCTCTCCTCCCCACCCCCATCTCTAAAAGAGAGTGACAGAGTTTTGTATGTGGGTGCTGGGGTTTGAACCTGTGTACTTGCGCTTGCTGGGCAAGCACCGTAACCACTGAGCCATCGCTCCAGTCCCCTCTTCCTCTCTCTCTCTTATTAAAAAAAAAAAAAGACCACCATTAAGAAAAAAATGAAAAGATACCTCACACAATGGAAGAAAATATTTACAAATCTAATGTCTGATAAAAGCCTAAAGACTTGCATTTAGAATAAATAAAGAACGCATCTCAATCTCAATAACAAAAAAGACAACCTAATCAAAAAATGGACAAATGCAGATATGAAAAGAAGCTAATATCATTAGCTGTTACAAAAATGAAAGTCAAAACAATGAGATACCACTTCACACTCATTAACAAAGCAATAATAAGGGCAGTGAACAAGTATTGGGGAAGACCTGGAGAATTTGGGACTCTCTTATGATGTTGGTTGGATATGAAATGCTAAACTGCTTTGGAAAACAATCTGGCAGTTCCTCAAGCAACTAAATATAGTTTCTGTATCTCCCAGCAATAGAAATGAAATGAAATAGAAATGAAAACACACCTACACAAAACTTGTGCATAATATTCATAGCAGCATTTTTGTAATTATTTGAATGCCCCCAAAGTAGAACAACTGAATGTCCATCAATTAATTAATGATTAAACAGCATATTATATCTATATAGTGGAATATTACTTGGTACTAAAAAGAAATGAAATAACAATGTGTTTTACTCTAATGAAACTTGAAAACATTATGCTAAGTTAAAGAAGCTAGTTACAAAACCCACATACTATATGATTATGAAATATCTAAAATTGGCAAATACATAAAGGCAGAATGTATATTAGTGGTTTCCATGGATTGAGGGAGGAGAAATATAGAGTGGTTATTAATGCACACAGGGTTTCTTTTCGAGGTGAGGAAAGTGCTCTAAAATTAGAATGTGAAAGTTGCACAACACTGAATACTAAAAGTCGCTGAACTCCAAACTTTAAAAGGGTGAATTTTGTGACATACAAATTATATCTCAATAAAGCTTTTGTTCTAAAAAAAAAAGACAAATGAAACCTAAATAGGATAAACCCAATGAAATTCTTGCTAAGACACATCATATTATAACTTTTGAAAACCGAAATCAAAGAAAAAAAAATCTTGAAAGCAGGAAGGAAGAAACAACACCTTCCCTATAAGGGTGAAAAAATTTGAATGACAGTGTATTTCCAATGAGAAACTCTGGTAGCCACAAAGAAGTGATACAGCATCCAAGCCCGGGTTTAGCTCTAGCCTCCACAAATGAAGGAAAACATTTGACCCTTGACTCTCTAGGTTTGACAAACTTCACTCAGCATGATTTCTTCCATTGACATCCATTTACCTTCAAAAGATGCAATATCATTGTTTCTAATAGCTGAGTAGAACTCCGCTGTATATATACCAGAGCTTTTGGATCCATTCATCCAGTGAGGGGCATCTGGGTCAGTTCCACAATTTAGCTATTGTAAATTGAGCTGTTATGAATATTGATTTTTGCTATGTCATTGTAATGTGCTTATTCTAACTCCTCTGGGAAAATACCCAGAAGAGGGATAGCTGGGTGGCACAGTGGATTCAACCTTAATTTTTTTAGGATTTTCCATAGTGCTTTCCAGAGCAGATGTACCAGTCTGCAGTTCCATCAATAGTGTGCTAGTGTTCTTATCTCTATACAATCACTCCAGCATTTGTTACTCTTTATATTCTTCATCTTTGCTGGTCTGACTGGAGTTAGGTGAAATCTTAATGTAGTTTTGATTTGCATTTCTCTGATTACTAGTGATTTAGAACACTTTTTCATGTTTTCATTGGCTTGCTTGATATCGTCTGTTGAGAAGTTTCTGTTTAGCTCTCCGTCCCATTTATTGATTGGACTGTTTGTGTTTTTAATTTCCATTTTTTTGAGTTCTTTGTACATTTTGGATGTTAGTCCCCTGTCATAGAACTATTTTATTTCCCATTCTGTATTTTCATTCTTGACAGTTTTGACAAATTTCTTGGCTGAGCAAAAGCTTTTTAATTTAATGGCATCCCAATCATTAATTCTTGACTTTAATTCTTTCTCTTTGGGAGTCTTGTTGAGGAAGTTGTTGCCAACTCCCAAAAGCTGAAGGGTTGATCTTAAATTTTCTTCTAGCTGTTATATCGGAGCTGGCTTAATTTCTGGTTCCTTGATCCATTTGATTTGCTTTTTGTGCAAGGTGAGAGATAAGGATCTAAATCAATTTTCTACACATGGCTGTCCAGTTTGTCAAGCACTATTTGTTGAAGAGGCTGTCTCTCCTCCATGTTAGATTTTGATCCCCTTTGTCAATGATTGGATGTTTCAAGACTTGTGGGTTTGTCTCAGAGTCTTCTATTCTATTCCATTGGTCTTTTTTCTATTTTTTTTTTTTTTTTGAGAGAAGGACAGTGCAAGAGAGGGAAAGGCAGAATCAATTTTTACGGAGATTTTCACATGGCTTTCATTGCTCTGACACTTAGTTGTGTTCATGGGTGCTGGGGTTTGAACCCATGTACTTGCGCATGTCAGGCAAGCGCCATAACTGCTGAGCCACCACTCCAGCCCCCTTCATTTCTATTTTGATACCGATGCCATTCTGTCTTTGTTACTATAGCTCTATAGTGTAATTTTAGATCTGGTATTGCAAAACCACCTATTTTGTCTTTCTTGCATAATATTTTGAATATTCTGGGTTTCTTGTTCCAAATGAATTTGAGAATTTTTTTTCCTGTAAATAATGGCATTGGTATCTTGATGGGGATTGCATTGAATCTACACAGCGATTTTCCATCTTAATTATATAATTCTTCCTAACTAAGAGTATGGAACATCTTTATCTTCTCAGATCTTCTTCAATTTCTGTCTACAATGTTTGATAATTTTTGTTGTAGAGGTCTTTTACTTCCCTTATTAAAGTAATACCCAAGTATTTTATTCTTTTTGAAGATATTGTGAATGGGACAGATTTCCTGATTTCTTCTTCTGCCCTATTATTGTTAGCATATAGAAAAGTTATTAATTTGTGCATGTTGATCTTGTAGCCTGCTACTTTGCCAAATCTGTTTATAAGCTCAAGCAGTTTTCTGATAGAGATTTTTGGATCTTCCGGATCTATAAGATCATGTTGTCAGCAAAAAGTGATAGTTTGACTTCCTTTAATTCCTATTCTTATCCCTTTGATTTTCTTCTTTTGCCTGATTACTCCAGCTAGGGTCTCAAGGAACATGTTGAATAAAAGTAGACAGAGCAGGCAGCTTTGTCTTGTTCCCAACTTTAGTGGAAGTACTTTCAGGTTTTCTCCATTTAGTATTATACTAGCTGAGGGTTTGGTACATATGGCCTTTACAAAGTTAAGATCCTTTTATCCTTATTTTCTGTAGGGTTTTAGCATAAATGGATGCTGGGTTTTATAGAAGGCCTTTTCTGCATCAATTGAGATAATCATATGGTTTTTGTCCTTAATTCTGTTTAAGTGATGAATCACATTTATTAATTTGCGTATGTTGAACCAGCCTTGTATCCCTGGAATGAATCCCACTTAACCATGATAAATTATCTTCTTGATAAGTTTTTGAATGTGGTTTGTTAGAACTTTACTAAGGATTTTTCTGTCGATATTCATCAAGGATTTTGTTCTGTAGTTTTCATTTTTTGATGTGTCTTTGTTGGGTTTTGGTATCAGAGTTATGGTTGCCTCATAAAACATGTTTTGGAGAGTTCTCTCCTTTTCTTTCTTGGGAAAGCTTAATAAGGAGAGGTGTTAGCTTGTCCTCATAGGTGTGGTAAAACTCAGCAGGGAATCCATCAGATCCTGGGCTTTTCTTCTTTGGAAGGCTTTTAATTGTTATATGGATTTCAGGGCATGTTATGGGCTGTTTAGGATTTCAATATCATCCTACTTCAATTTGGGGATGTTTTATGTGTCTAGAAATTTGTCCATGTCTTCCAGATTATCTAATTTAGAGGATTATGGTTTTCCAAAATAAATCTGTTTGATTTCCATGGGGTCAGTGGTGATCAGTCCCTTTTTGTTGGTGATTTTGTTTATTTGCTTCAATTTTCTCCTTCCTTTAGTGAGATTAGGCAGGGATCTGTCAAATTTATTTATTTTTTCGGAGAACCAGCTCTTTGCTCCGTCAATTCTTTTTATTGTTTTTTGTTCTCAATTTCATTGATTTCAGCTCTGATCTTGATTATTTCCTTCTTCTGCTGGCTTTGGGCTTAGATTGTTCTTCCTTTAGTAGGGATTTGAGGTGGAGAATAAGCTTATTTAATTGAGGTCTCTCCTGGTTTTTAATGTAATCATTCATTGATATAAATTTTACCCTTAAGAATTCTTTCATGCTGTCCCAAAGGTTCCAATATGTTGTATCTTCATTCTCATTCTCTTCCAAGAATTTCTTGATTTCTGTTCTCATGTTTTCTTGGATTTGTTCTTCATTTAATAGGGTATTATTATTCAGTCTCCATGTATATATGTTTTCTGTTATATTTGCTGCTAATTGCTAGAGTCATGGCATCATGGTCTGATAGGATACATGGAATAACATCTACTTTTTTATATTTGTTGAGATTTCCTTTGTGAACTAGATATGATCTATTTTGGAGAAGAATCCATGCACTCTTGAGAAGGTATACTCAGCCAAATTGCAGTGGAATAGTCTATAGATGCCTGTTAAGTCCATTTGATTTGTGGAGTTGCTTAGACTGGAGATATCTTTATTTATTTATTTGATAATCTGTCTATTCATGATATTAAAGTCTCCCAGTCTCCCATTATTATCGTGTTGAGGTCCACAAGTGGTTTTATGTCATGAAGTAATTTTTCCACATAGTTGGGAGTGTTAATGGTTGGAGAATATATAATTGCTGTGGTTATATCTTCCTGTTGTATTGTTCCCTTTAGTAGGATGTAGTGGCCTGCTTTATCTCTTCTGACTCATTTATATTGGAAGTCTTCTTTGTCTGATATAAGTATTGCAACACCAACTTGATCTTTGGGCTGTATGCCTGGTAGATTTTTTCCCATCCTTTTACCTTCAATTTGTGAATGTCATTGGCTATAAGGTAGGTCTCCTGTAAGAAGCATATTGTTGATTTTGTTTTCTGATCCAATATGCTAATCTGTTTCTTTTGATTGGTGTGTTGAGACCATTCACATTCAGTGTTAGGATCCTTATGTGGTTGTGGTTCACAGTCATTGTGTTTTATTAGTAAGTTCTGTGCTTTCTTGGTTGTCTTTTGTTAACATGCACTTTTATTGAATTTCCTGTTTGTGGGTTTTGAGGATGGTTTGCTTGTTCTTCTCTCTGGAGTTTATCTTTGAGGAACATTGTAATTCTGGTTTTCTGTTCATGAATGCTGTCAGTTTGATCTTGTTGTGAAATGTTATTTCCCTATCGAATTTGAAGCTGAGTTTTGCTTGGCATGGTATTATTGCCTGCAGGTTGTGGTCATTCAGACACTGAAAGATCTCCTTCCAGGATCTTCTTGCTTCTAGAATCTGAACTAAAAAATCAGAGATAATCCTTATTGGTTTGCCTCTGAATGTGATTTGGCATTTTTCTCTTGCCGCTTAATATTATTTACTTAACTTCCCTGTTACACATTTTGAGTATGATGTGTCTCAGTGAACTTCTCATTTGATTCAGTCAGTTGGATGTCCTGTATGCTACCTGGGTGAGCATTTCAGACTCTATTCTGATATGGAGAAATTTTTCTTTAACTATTTTGTTGGGAATGCTCTTTATACTATTTGTGTTTTGGTTTCTTCCTTTATCCTGATTACTCTTAGATTGTTTCTTCTGATTTCATCCCAGATATTTTCAAAATTATGCTTGTGTTCTGTGAGGTTTTTTCTTTTTTGTCATCTGTGCGCTCAAGCTTACTCAGCCTATCTTCATTGTTGGAAGTTCTTTCTTCCAGAGTTGAGGTTGTGTTTTGTGTAGAGGATAGTCTGTTATTAAATGCTTCCATCATTGTTCTGATGTGATTGACTTAAGGTTTTTAGCTCTGTTACTTCCTTTTTCAGTTATGGCCATTTCTGTGATAACAAGTGTTTTTCATCACTTGAGTTTTCTCTAGTCTCTTCATTAAATCTTCTTTTAGCTCATTATTCCTTTTAGTATTCTGATCATTGGTAACTATTTAGGATTTCATCCTGCTCCCTGTTGATGTGTTCCTTATTTGGGAGGTTGTGGATTTGAAGTGCACCTTTTCTATTTTGATTCCTCATTTTTGATAATCTTTTCTGGATTTTTGAATGGAGTTTCCCTGTGGTGAAAGTAGGCAGGTCTCTAGGTGATTCATCTTTGCAGGTCAAAGGGTCTGGTCAGGCACCACCCTTCTGATGACCACATTCTTCCAGAAAGCTACTTGTGCTGGAAGCTTGTTTTGCGGTACCTTTTGGATCTAGGCTCAGAGTGTCAATCTAGAATCTATTGGGGGTGCTGGGCACCCCACTAGATCACAGAAGTGCAGGAGCTGGGGTGTGTTGCTGAGTCTGGTGTCTTGTAATGGACGGGAACAGGCTTCCTGTATGCCACTGCAGGTCCTGGGATCCTTGGCAGTGGGTATGGGTCCAATATATCTGGACCTGTTGGATATGGGCTTCAGTGGGTGGCTATGCACATTGTGGCTGTGTGGCTTGGCTCCAGGGGGGTCTTGGGCACTGGTGTCATGTGCATGCCTGCAGCACCCAAACCTGAGGCTTGGGTCTGATTCAAAAATTCTTTTTTTTTTAATAGAGAGAAAGAGAGAATTGATATTTTATTTAGTTTTTCATGTGGCTTTCATTGCTCCAACCTTGTTGTGCAACATGGTGCTAGGGTTTGAACTCATGTCCTCACACTTGCCTGGCAACTGTGCAACCACTGAGCTACCACTCCACCCCTGATTCAAAAATTCTTAACAGAATATTAACAAATAGGATTCAGCAAATATAAGCATAATGACAAAGTGAGGTTTATTCCAGGGTTTCGAAGATGTCTCAATATTCAAAACTCAGTTGACATTGCTAGAACTGGCTGAATTTAAATACATAATTGTCAATAACAAAATTGGGCAAGGGTTTCAAGAAATTGAATCATTGATACATTGCTGTTGGGGAAAAACAAAACATATAACTACCCTTTGACCCTAGTAATTGTATTCTTGAGTACTTTTCCTGGAGAAATGAACTGGGAAACTTGGAAATGAAATGGGAAACAAAACTGGTTTTGTTTTTCACATAAAATCTGTGCATGAAATTTTATAGCAGCTTTATTGTAATAACCCTAAATTGGCAACAAATCAGAGGTCTTCAATGAGTAAATAGTTACAAGTGTGGTATATCCATGCCAAGGAATACTATTAAGCAATTAAAAGGAACTATTTACAAACATCCACTTGGGTTATTCTTCAGAGAATTATGAGTGGGAAGAAACCTGATCCTTGTATCCTCAATTAGTAAAGGTCATCCACTCCTTTTTGATCTCCCGCTTAGCCTTCTCTCTCTAGTGTCTTTAACTTCTCCCTCTCCACTGGATCATTTTTATTCCTCTGTAGAATGACCTTGGAAGTTGCAACAGAGAAGTCAGAGAAAACCAAAACTTGTCCAGAATTAAATTTAATATTATTTTAATATTGGTAATAGTTATATGGTCCTAAAATAAGATAAGCATGAATGGATAATTTAATGAAGTTCAAAGGTCTTTTAGAGTAGTAGGCAGAATTGCATCTACTTATCTTAAAAGACAAAGAAAAACAATATTGAGTGATCTACCAGAATGAAAGACGCAGAGACTTAATGAATAGATCAGATTTTCTTACTAAATGGAATTTGGAATCACAATGAGCAACATGTGAAATTATGAAGTATCTATTTTGAAGTATGAATAGGTCTGATATGTTTCATTAGTGTTATTGGAAAGAATCCAGTTAATGTCCTGCATAAAATTTCTAGTCAGTCATGATCCCATATTTAGAAGACCAAAAAAATTCCACCAAAAGACTTCTAGAGTTGATAAATGAATTTAGCAAAGTAGCAGGATGCAATATCAACATTCATATATCAATAGCTTTTCTATACTCTTAACAGTGATTCAGTTGAGAAAGAAATCAGGACAACCATTCCCTTCACAAAAACCTGAAAAAAATAGCAACAACATCAAAATAATAATAAAAACCAGAAAGAAAGAAAACAACCTGGGAATTAATCTAACCAAGGTAGTGAAAGATCTCTACTATGAAAACTGTAGAATACTGAAGAAAGAAATTGAGAAATTTAGAAGATGGAAAGACCTCCTATGTTCTTGGATAGGCAGAATTAATATTGTCAAAATGGCCATACTATCAAAAGCAATATGCACATTCAGTGCAATCCCCACCAAAATATCAGTGACATTCTTCACAGAACTAGAAACAAAGTCCTAAAATTCATTTGAAAAAATCAGAGACCCAGAATAGCCAAAGCAATTCTGAACAAGAAAAGTGATGCAAGAGGTATCGTAACATGTCTCAAATTATATTATAGAGCTATAGTAGCAAAAACAGCATGGTACTGGTATCAAAATAGACAGAAAGACCAATGGAATAGAAGGTACAGAGACAAACTCAATTTTTTACAGCCAAAAATTTGTTGACGAAGGTGTCAAAAATTTATGTTGTGACTAAAGTCCTTTCCTGGTATGTGCAAGGACCTAGGTTCGAACCCTAGCACCACATACACAACTAAGTGTCAAAGCAATAAAAACCAGATGAAAAACTAAATAAAAATGATTCTCTCTCTCTCTCTCTCTTTCTCTCTCACTGTGCCTCTCTCTTAAAAAATTATGTTGGAGAAAAGACAGACCTTTTAATAAACAGTGCTGAGAGAACTGGATGTTCATATGTAGAAGAATGAATTTAGATCCCTGTCTTTCACCCTGCACAAAAGTCATATCAAAGACTTAGACCAAAACCCTTGCAACTGCTAGAAGAAAAAATAGGGTCAACACTTCATCATATGGGTGCAGGCACCAACTTCTTCAACGATAAAGCTCAAGAAATAAAACCAAGAATCAATTAAAAAGCCTCAGCACAGTAAAGGAAATGATTAAGAGAGCAACGAGAGAGCCTACAAAATGGGAAAAAATCTTTTCCGGCTATTCCTCTGACAGGGAATTAATATCCAGAATATACAAAGATCTCAAAAAACTCAATGTGCATGAGTGAGCACATGTGCATACACACACACACACACACACACATGCACAAAGTCCAATCAATAAATGGGCAAAAGAATAAACAGAAACTTCTCAAAAGAAAAAAAAACCCAAATACCAAGAAACATGTGAAAAAATGTTCAGCATCTCTAGCAATTAGGGAAATGTAAATCAAAACTATACTACATTTTCATCTCACTCTAGTCTGAATGGCAGTTATCAAGAACATGAATAATAATAAATGCTGGCAAGGATGTGGGGAGAAAGATACATTCTTGTATTGTTGGTGGGACTTAAAAATAGTATAACCACTCTGGAAAGCAGCGAGGAGATTCCGCAAAAACGTTGGAACGGAATCACCATATGACCTGGCTATCCCATTCCTTGGTATTTATTTAAAAGATCTAAAATTAACATACTATACAATACAGCCACTTCAGTATTTATAGCAGCATGAGTCAAAAAGCCAAATTATAAAATCAACCCAAATACCCATCAATTGATGAATGGATTAAGAAATGCGATACACACACACACACACACACACACACATACATATATACACATACAATGGAGTTTTACTCAGCCACGAAGAAGAATGAAATAATGACATTTGCCAGTAAATGGATGGAAATGGAGAAAATCATAAGTGAAATAAGCCAGACTCAGAAAATTAAGGGTCAAATATTTTCTTTCATATGTGGAAGCTAGAACAAAATAAAGGAAAGAAGGTGGTTGGAAGGGGAATTAGATATCATAAAGATACAGGGAAGAGTGTATAGTAGAAGAATAAGGGAGGGAAGGAGAAAGGGAAAGGAGATGAAAAATGAATGAATTCCAACAAAATCTTGTTGTATTCATAAAGGTATCAAAGGGAATTTCACATTTATGAATATATAAAACAAAGGAAGTTTAGTAGAAGGAAGAATGGGGTAGGAGGAAAGTGGGGTCAGGGAATGGGGATTGGAATTCCTGGCATGTATAATTTTGTCAAAATGAACCCAAATGCTATGCTTTAATAAATATTTTTCTAGTTATTTTCAGTCTTAAACAAGCTAAGAAGTAAGTGTGTTAGGATTAGTTAGATTCAGCTGCAAGGACAGAACACCTGTAATAAGATAAACTTCTCTCTCATGTATTCATAGGTTATTCCCGAGTGGTCTGGAAGGTAAATCATCAGAGATGTACACTCTTCCATCTTGCTGCTTTTCCATGCTTAATATGAAACCTCATTTTCAAGGTCTAATATGGATTCCCAGGTTCCAGCTTAGCTATTTATAACTCCGTTGCTGCCATTATAAAGGAGAAATGAAAAAGAAAAGGAGAGATGTTTGTTTCCTCCTTTAAGAAGCTTGCACACACCACTTTGATGAACTTTGTCACATGTTCATCCCTAGCTTAGCGTCTAGGCCTAATATACTCAAAGAAAAACACAAGACCTGTCTTGTAATTGGATTACATTACATACTTCTACTCAAAACTTCCTACATGGTTTCCAATAACTCTTAAAGTAAAATCCTTACCATAACTATGAAACTGCATTATCTGGCCCTTGCCTACTTTCTGACCTCATCTGCTACCTGTTCCCTACTTGCTAACTGGGCTCCAGCCATATTGTTCTTAAAATTCACCGAGCTCATTTCTACCTTAGGCTCTCTACTCTTGTTCTTTCCTCTGCTGGATTGCTGTCTCCTAGAACTTAACTCAGTTTGCTTTCTCATCTTTTCAGATCTCAAATATTTGAGTATCTTACCTCTTCGTATTTCAAATACTCTGCTAGATTCTTTGACAACTCTACCAACCTCCTTCTTATCTTCCTTAATTGCATTCATTACATTTGTCAGTATCTAAAATCATATTCTCTGTTGGATGGTTTATTTTTACTGAAATGTTACTCCATTAGTTTGGAAACTTTCTTTCATCTTTCTAGTTGTAAGAACAACATGAAGCATAAATAATAATGGAGTGGATTAATGAGAATAAATAGATGGACGGAAGGATGGATGAATGGATGGATTATTAGTTCAGTGACACTAGCCATGAAGAGTAACTTGCTTGGCTTTGGACATTTTTTTTTTTTTGTACTGGAGATTGAACCCTAGGACACTTTACCACTGAGTAACATCATTGGTCTTTTTTATTTTTATTTTGATTCAGTTTCCCAGGCTGGCCTTGAACTTGTAATCCTTGAACTTGGCCTTGAACTGCACAATGTCCTGATTCATTGGGGTTATAGGCATGTGCCACCAGGCCCAGCACTGGACTTTGATTCCATGCTCATTAAGCAACATTCTGATTAAAATTTAGCTTCCCTTATAAATTTGATTACTGGGGGAAAACTTTTCCAGTTGCATTTGGACACTGACTCACATTCTATTTTTTAGACATGCTTCTTCCCACATTTGATTAATGGAAATTTGCTCCAAATCTTGCTAGGCAACCCCTGATCTTGCTAGGTGCTTTTTTTTCAAACAGCATCAAAAGAGCTCCAAACCTTGGACCATGGAAACCCCATCAAGGTAAAGTCTGTGGGAAGTCCAGTCTAGGAGAATGGCTATGCTCTCTAACATTTCCATGTTTATTTTAAATTTCAATTCATAAAAGTTTTGAGGAACATATATGTCAATTTACCACTTAATCTCACATTACCAATTTACCACTTAATCTCCTTCTCTTCACACCATCACAATACAACTGTGATTTCCTTTGTCTTTATCTATAAAAGTAGCAAGTATGGAGGTTAAAGGCAAAGCTTTAAGATCAGCACATTTGGATTTAAATCCTGGCTTTGAAATCTTGGCTATCAATTGATCTTTGGAAGCCTTGATTTCCTTGCTTGTATAATAAGAATAAGGGTAGTGCCCATCTATGGTTAGATGATAATATGCTTGTAAAGTGCTTGCCACTTAATAAAAAATACCTTTAAATGTTATTATTATTATTGCTTGGCATGAGTAATAGTTTGTGCTGAGTGAGTTTAAAATGAGGCCAATTATAACATTTTAACAACACAACCAAACGGAGGAGGAATGCAAACTTTTTTCCTTTAGGGATGTCTTGGTCTTGATAAATGTTCTAAGTGTATTACACTGTACTAAAAATAAAGATGAGTAGGGCATATTGTTTAATCCCAACAAAGCAGAAATAATGGAAAACTGTGGCAAAACAGCAAGAATATCTAAAAGGATCTCAAATCCAGATCTTTGTAGAAGACATGGGAGGAAAGGACTCCCTTAGAGACTATTTCTCAGATATTAAAAAACAGAGTTGGGGCTGGAGCGGTGGCTCAGTGGTTACGGCGCTTGCCCGGCATGTGCAAGTACACGAGTTCGAACCCCAGCAACCCACGTACACAACTAAGTGTCAGAGCAACGAAAGCCATGTGAAAAACTCAATAAAAATTGATTCTGTCTCTCTCTCTCTCTCTCTCTCTCTGTCCTTAAAAAAACAAAAAACAAAAAACAGTTGTCGGCTACTGACTGCATCCCTTCCCCCCACACAACTTCTTTTTCTTCTCTTTGTTTTTGTTTCTGCTGTTCATTTTAGAGGCTTTCCTTAAGTGTCTACTGAGGTTTGGTTCACTGTTCAGACATATTAAAGAATATTGCACTGAGAAGCTGATTGGAAATTGTTGTGATAGAGAAATTTGTGGACATCTTTGTAGAGCAATGGGGCACTAAGACAGCTTTTGTGTTGGGGAATTCTAAAAGTCTTCAAAGAAGGCTCCTCTGATGTCTTGACTGGGAGGAATCTATATGATTCCTATTGCTTTGGAACATGAAACAGGATAGGGTTGGAGATGGGAGGTTCATGGTGCCTAATTGTATTCAGGCTGGTGCCTGATTCCTGCACTCTGGGTGCCTATAGTCCTCAAATTTGGCGCCTCTCTGGCTCAATTACCATAGAGAATAAACTTCCACTCTCCTTAAGGGTGAGATGAGTTATTAGCTGGCTTCTTAGGATAGGGCTCTAATGTGTTTTTTTTTTTTTCTCTTTTCAACTGGTTCTTCTATTATCAGTCCCACTCTGTATCTCTCTGCCTTATTCTGTACCTCTAATTCCTGAGCCCTTTCTGGATCTGTGGAAAGAATCAGCTTAATTCAGTTTATTATTATGCACTTTGATTTGAGATTTCTCTGCTCTTCTAAGTCAGTCTCTGTTTTCCATCTTGACCAACTTAATATTTCTTGTCTGATAGTCGCTCTCCAGTTTTCTTTATGAATGTAGACTTATACCTCTAAAACTTTTTCCTTTTCCATCATTTTCAGTTAATTTCAGAAGAAAGAAGAGAAAAATATGTCCAACAGGTTAAACCAGAACTAATTTCTTTCTCTTTCTTTTCCTTCCTTCCTTCTTTCTTTCTTTCCTTTCTTTCTTTCTTTCTTTCTTTCTTTCTTTCTTTCTTTTGTTCTCTCCCTCCCTCCCTTCCTTCCTCCCTTTCTTTATTCTTTCAACTCCTTTCTTCTTCAATACTGGGGGTTAAACTCACAAGCACTCTACCACTGAGCTACATCCCAAGCCCTTTCTATTTTCTCTTTTGAAGCAGGGTCTTACTAAGTTGCTGAGGTTGGCCTTGAACTTGTTATCCTCCTACTGCAATGTCCCACACCTCACTGGGATTGTAAGCATGCCTGGCTAAGCCAGAATTTTCAATAGTACTTATTAAGACTGTTAAATGATATTTTGGATATGGTTTCATTTTTAATTTTAGGTAAGAACAAAGTGTTATAATGCATACAATTTTGAGTTAGCTTAATAAGTGTAATTAAATATTTAAAAATTAAATTTAGATTTAGTTTCACTGCTAATTTAGGAGAGTTATGATTTTATTAAAAATCATCATATATTTTTTCATGTCATATGTCATGAAAATTCTGCCCAAAATTAATTTACAAATGAAATAGCAGCTTTCAGAAAGATGGAGATGCTGTATCCAGAAAGGTTTTTAAATTAAAATATAGCTTGTTATGGTAAAATTTACAGATTAAAAAATTAAAGATATCTATATTCATACTATTTAAAATAAATCAACCCTGGAGATGGAAATGAAACAAAGGCATTAGGAAAGTGTATTTATAAATTTTAATTTCTGTAACAAAAATTCTGGGATCTTAACATCCATGAAACCTTGGGACTTTTCTGCTATAAATATGTGTATTCTGAACTTTAAAGCAATAATATATTTACTTATAAAGTTTTCCCTTGAGGGTCTTAAGTTACATGAATGACTGATGCCTTTTTTTTCTTCGTCTGCCTTTTTAATTCAATTTTCAGCTGTGTTCTTCAGCTACTACTTTTGTTTTGTCCTTAGTTTTGTTGTTTTTCCTTTAGAAGTCAATAGATTGGCAGATTTTCAAAAGATAAATTTGTGATTCTATATATTATGCTTTTCCTAGTACTCCTGTCAGGGATGATTTAAAGAATTTTCAAATGAGGGCTGTCTCTTCCCTAGTAGTAGTAATTTGAATTTGGTAATGATTGTACAGTCAGAGAAATAAATTTTAAAGGATTAAAAACTCTGCCTGACTGGAGCTAAACCCAGGCTTGGGGGAAAGGTAGATAAACTTATATATTAGAATCATAGAACAAAAATGCAGTATGTCAATATTTATGAGATACAGTTGCAAGATACTGCATAAGATATTTGAACAAGCTATACCGAGTGCCTTTACAAAAAACATAAATGTTTACTCCTATTGTCAAATATGTTGAAAAATAACAAGGGATGATAGGAAAGGAGGAGAAGGGGAAATGTTGGAACTGAGATAAAGCAAGGGTCATTCCAAGCATTTGTAAGTATGTCACTGTATGTACAATAGTCATGTATATAAAAAATGTTCTTCATAGGTATAAGAATTATGTCACTGTACTTGGTTATTTTAGGAAAAATATAGGACCCAGAATCGAGGCAGGGGATTGGGGGATGGGAGGAGGGAGACAGAGGAGTGTGGAGGTTGGATATAGACCAAACTGTATTGCTGTATTGTGTGCATCTATGAATATGTGACAACAAATTCCATCATTATGTACAACTATAATGTACTAATAAAAAAATTAAAAACAAAACAAAACAAAGAAACTCTGCCTGATAAAATCTGGAAAAATTTTTTAAAAAATCGAAGAGAGATCAGTAGAAGAAGGGGACCAAAGAGTAGGAGTAGGGAAGTGCTGGGGAGGGATATTGGGCAATTTATATTGTTATATTGTGTGCATGTATGAATATGTAACAATAAATCCCTATGGTTATATATAACTATAAAACACCAATGTCAATATGTAGGAAAAAAAAAACAAAAAAAAAACCCAAACCTGCCTGAGCTGGGCATGGTGGCACATGCCTGTAATCCCAGCCAGTCTCAGCAACATGGTGAGGCTCTAAGCAACTTAGCAAGACCTTGTCTCAAAATGAATAAAGAAAAAGGTACCAAAAAAAAAAAACCCAACCCCCAAAACAAAACAAAACAAAACAAAAAAACCAAACCAAAACAAAACAGAAACAAAAACCCAACCAAACTGAAAAACAAGATCTGCCTTACACAGGGTTTGTGTTACCTACGGTGGAAAGCATAAAGCATATCTCTTGGTCCTTTTGGACTAAACAGAAGAAAAGCTTGCTAATCTTGAAATCTTATTTGTCTAATTCTGGCTATCAGAAGTATGTTTTGTTTAGTGTATTACCATTACTGTATTTATTTATTGTAAAGGTGGACATTTGACATTCAGTTCAGTTTTCAGTAAAAAGTAATTAAAAAAGAAATCTGATTTTTTTCTGAGGGCTTATATTCAGATAAATTACAAAGAAAATCCATTAGGACATTTTATTATGAAGAACATATATGCTGATAAGATATCTAAAAAATAAAAACAAAGGAAAATATCATCAATAGCTATAGATGAGCTATTAATTTATAATCTTTAGAACCTTTCCCATTCTCCTCCTAACACTTTTCTCCATACTGTTGGTTGCTTGTTTATGCCCAAATTTGTGTTCTTTTTCAGGAGTATGTTCAGCTGTATGAAGTGCATAACAACACAATTACAAATGGATATAATACTGAAATTGGGTTGCTGAGGAGGCAAGATGCTGCCAATCGTATTACTATGTTGAGGATTTATCACGATTCTGGTTGGATATCTTTCTCATTAAAAGTCAAAGAACACTTTATAGAACTTGATAAAATGTTTCCAAAATTGTTTTGGCAAAATAACTGTAAAGAATTATCAAATAGTATTGTAAAAGGGGGAAAAACAATAAGGAAGAAATATTCTTATTAGACACTAGAATTTTAAAGAAAATGAGTGGAAATTAATAAAACTAGTAAAAATGAAGTAAAAAGTAATTGGATAGATAAGCAAGTTTACATGTAAATTTAAAATATAAACTCAGCTTAACCAAATAATGGGAAAATGAATTATCACTTAAGAACTAGTAAGAAAATCAGATATTATTAGATTAGCTTAGACTTTTATGTCACTCTACATTTCTATTCATTCTGCAAGAGGTGCATGTTAGGATTTTCAGCTTTTTTTTTGAAAGCTGGCATTAAATCATTTAAAAGTTGCCAGCTGTTTTCTTTTTATAAAGGTGAAGTCATCAATTCCTCTTTGAAGAAGAATTTCTTTGTTTTGGGGGAAAATCACTAGAATAGACCTTTTTAATTACATACATGTGGAGAAAGTATTTACTCGTTGTTTTTGGAGAAAATTGAAGCTTCCAGCACGATGGCAAGTTTGTTTTGGAAGTGTAAATTGGGTTTTTTTGGCTGTTGTATGTTCTTTTGGAATCAAGAGGGGAATATATCTATCCCTGGAATAAGGATCTATGCTAACTGTCCTTTCAAAGTACTGTTTGTGTATTTATTGCAGGGCTTGGGGTGTTGAAGAGAGAGAAAGGAAGGAAGGGAGACAGAGAGCAGCTTAAAGTAACTGCTTCCAGGAGATTGTCATACTGGACCATGCCAGGAGAGTTACGTAAACCTGAGCTCTTTACGCTGGAAATAAAATGTGAAAGGAGAATCACCAGGACTAGGCTTTCTACAATACTATGTGGATTTGATCCTTGGCGTCTATCATGGTGTTATTTAAGAAAGAATAATTCAGACCTGGGAAATGCAGTGCTGATATTTATGTGTGGCCATGGGAACCAGACTGTATGAATGGGTGTTCCCACTGTCAATTGTTGAATTTGTTTAACTCATTTAATCTTCACAACAGGCAGCTGAGAAGGCATGGATTTAGAGAGGATCTCTCTGAATGTCTGTATCTTTTTCCACCTCGTTTTCTCTATCTCACCACCACCAGCACCACAGGGGTTTTCGGGGCCACTGATGTTTCAACACGTGCAGATGCCTGGAAATTTTTTTTTGGTGGAAGTGAGCTGGTCACTGCCACATTGGATGTTCCAAAAGTTAACTCCTTCCAGTAGTTGTTGGAATCTATTGTACTGCTTTTGTACTCAAATCTGCAGCACATTTTTGTTAATTGTTTTATTCTTGTCTTAGTTATGCTTTGGAGAATTAAAAGAAGGAGCTTAGACCATGCTTGGAGAAGAAGTGAAGGAAGAGTGGCATTTTGGAGAAACAGTTTTCGGATGGCGTAAACAGTGGTGACAAATGTGACAAATGATCCTGAGGACTGAATTGCCTGTTATTTTTTTTGTTGTTTTTGTTTTTTTTGGTACCAGGGTTTTAAACCAGGGGCTCTTAACCACTGAGCCACATCCCCAGGCTTTTCTTTTTTTCTTTTTAAGAGAGAGAGAGAGAGAATGAGAATGAGCTCTATTTTTTCATCTGGGTCTTGTCCTTCTGACACTTAGTTGTGTATGTGGTGCTGGGGTTTGAACCCGGGTCCTTGAGCATGCCAGGTAAGCACTGTAACCACTTAGCCACCACCACTCCAGCCCCTCCCTAGCCATTTTTATATTTTACTTTGAGTCAGTGTTTCATGAAGTGGCTTAGGGCCTTGCTAAGTTACTGAGGCTGGCTTTGAACTTGCAATCCTCCTGCCTCAGCCCCCCGAATCACTGGGATTATAGGCATCTGCCACTGTACCTGTCTCAAGAATGAATTTCTTGTAGCCTATTTGGAATGTAGTTTTTGTAATGTGGCTATTAAAGGAAATGTGACTTTACTACGTAATCCTAGAGTTGTGTGATCTGTGAACTACTGGGGCCAATTCACTTGTTCCTTCACTCAGTCATTCTTTCCACAAATATTCTTGGTCATTCATTCCATGTTGGGACTGGGCTAGGCATGTAGTTATAATTATGACTAACAGAGTCTTTGTCCTTTAAGAGAAAACTACAGGGAGTCAAATGTTAACCAATCAAATTATAAGAAAATAAAAAGGAGAGGAGAGCAAATAGAGAAATGGAAAAAATAAAAGATGGATACACAGGACTATATATACATGACTATATACACATGTCTATAAAATGAAAAACAAAAAAAGTAAAAAAAAAAAAGAACAGGAGATGGAAGGATTTACTTGTAGTAAATTTGGCAGATGAAGTAGTAAAATTTTGAATATGTTAGTCTTTAGTCAAAACAAAAGCTTAATACAAACCCCCTAAAGAATAGAAGGGCACTAACAACATTCAATAGTGAATGAACTTCAAAGTAGTACCTTCAAAAGCAATTAAAAATTCACATTAAAATATGGTAATGTCTTATACTTAATAAATCTAAAAGTATAAGAAAAATCACAAACTGAGTGGAGCTGTGGAAAGATAAACACCCGGGCACTGATACTGTCAGTATAAAATGATACAATATAATATAGTTTTAAAAAGTGACAGCATTAAATATTAAGAGTCCATTCAAAGTGAGGACTTATCCTAAGTGAAAATTTCACTGTTAATAGTATGGTAGTTACCACCTGGAATGCCTCCTTTGTGCTAGGCACTTTATGAAGTACTTTCCATGTAGGACCTGATTTAATCTTCACAGCAGCAGATGAAGTAGGAACTTTCATCATCCCCATTTTGTACATGGGCAAGCTGAGGAACACAAAGATTAAGTAAATTGCTTAAAACCACATGGTTGGTCAAGGGCGCAGCTGGAATTTGAAGCTAGATAGTGTGGCTCCAGGGGCTAGAGTCATTATCATTGTACTATATTGCTTCAATGGAAGAGAAAAGCTTTGTACAAAAATGCTGGTGTCATGGTCATTTGTAATGTAAAAAAGGAAAATATGGGGGAAAACTATGACTTCCACAGTAGGATAATAGTTAAATATGTTATGGTTTATTCATTAAGTAGGTAACTATTCAACCAGAAGTATTCAGAACCTTTGTTTTCCTACAATACAGTGGGATGGGCCATACATTCACAAAAGTGTTGCTTATCCTTTTGTGGTCCTATGTCCCCACATATTTGAGCCCTTCATAAATGTAAAAAGGCTCTTGTAGTGGTCTATGACTTCATGTATTATTATGTCATTAGAAGGACTGGGTATTGCTAGACTGAATTTTCTTTTAAAAAGAGAGGGACATTGAGAGAGAGAGAGAGAGAGAGGAAAGAGAGAAATATTTATTTAGTTTTTCATGTGACTTTCATTGCTCCAAGACGTTGTGTATGTGGTGCTGGAGTTTGACCTCGTGTACTCACACATGCCACCGTAACTGCTAAGCCACCTAGCCTAGAGTGAAATTCTTTACAGAGTATACATTAGTGTCTTTCTTGGATACTTTAGCCACATGTAATGAACTCATACATTTCTTTGACATCATATATCCATCCTTGTTACCTTATCTAAGTCAAGTTGTTTGGTGCCATAATAGATTAACACAGTTATCAATACATTCCTTTATATAGGGCTATGAAGATCCAAGTAGATTTTTGCATTTAAATGTTAGGAAAAGAGTTTCAAAAATTAAAAATAATTTTTATTTATGTAGAAACAAATTGAAGCAAGGGAGGAAAGTCACACAGTCTATGTGTTTTATCATGAAGCTCCTCACACTCTTTCCTATACATTAAAAAATGATACATCCCATTTATTAGATGTCTACCATGTGCCAGAAACTATACTAACCTCTCTACATAATTTATTGTTTTTTGTCCTCTATATAGCCATATAAAGTAGTTTGTATTTATTATAACTATTTTACATGTGAGAACATGGAAGCTTGGGGAAGTTGAGTAATTTGCCCCAAATCACAAGGAGCCAGGAGTTAAATTTATCTGAACCTAGAGATCAAGCTGTTAATCATACAGATAATATGTTTTCCTTCCTCTTCTTATTTAACTCTAAATAAATTTAGAGTTACTTTCTCTAATGTTTAGTTCTATTATCAAGCTCTACCTCTATAAAATTATAATCACTTGTCTTAAAACTGCAGAGGAGAATATCGTAAATTAAACCTAGACAAGGCTTACAGCATTGAATCTAGAGTTCTTTGAAGAGAAACCTGCCATGATGGTCAAACAAAAAGGAGAAAAAAGTATGGGAATATAGAAACAGAACACCCTTTTAACAAGTTTACATATATTTCACAAATGTTTCCTAAAAAGAAATAGTATTTACAGTAAGTATTAATAGCAGTAGGGAACTAAATTTGAAATTATCTAAATATGCACTGATATAAACTGCAGCTGTTCCAGAAGTGTCCCATTTTCCCTTTTCCCACTGACCCAATCATTCAAAATGCAACCTTGCACATAGGAATCTCACTCACATTGAAGACTTCACCCAAGTCTGGCACTGTTTCTACAGTGATAAGTTGTACTATTTGACAGAGCTCTTCCATGGTCTGCTTTGAGTAACTTCTAATCTTTCTCATACTTTTCTCTCTATTGTTTATCTTCTTGAATTTGAGAATAAAAAAAATGCCTTACAAACTTAGGAAAAGACTGACTAATCTGAAGCCATGGTAATAAGTAGTTACTATAACTGGTTTTAAACTTGTTCAATCAAACAACAACTTGCCTCAGTAAACACAGTTTTACAACGCAATCACTCAGTGTTCTGAAAGTCAGCCAATCAGGGAGAGCCTCAGTCCAAGAAGCATGTTTATGAGCACTACCCAATCAATAATAGTCTCACACGAGTAATCAGAATTGTATAGCTGATGTCAACCTACTTACATTTTCTCAGAGACAACAGGTTTTGAACTAACTTCCTGCTTCCCTTCCACTAAGTAGAATCTGCTTGAAAAGGCTATGCCTGATCTGCACCTCTTACTGTGACAAGCAATGTTAGCTTTGTCTTTTTATTTGACTTATTGAATAATGGCCTCTTTTTTTTTTTTTTAATAATTATGCAGGTTCCACTGAAATGCTCTGAAGACTCAGTTTGGCAGCATTCCAGGGGACCATTAGGCCAACAGGTGTACTCAGAGGGCTCTTCGTATCAAAATTCCATTTTCTCTTCAAATATGCTCTCAAGTAAGTTAAGCTTAACAATAATTTGATCTCTGACAGTTTTCACTGAGTTCTTGTTGAATTTATTTTGTTATCATGGGATTCATAGTCAAATAGGTCTTTGTTTAGGCCTACATCTTTGTATGAAGTAATTAGACCTTTGGTTTAAAGCTGTACCACAGAGTAAATAATTAGATCTAGGCGTGTGTTCAAGACAACCAGACCTTTTGTTTGCAGGTGAGTCGTTTGATAACTTGTTAGCTGTTAACCTACTCATCCTCCTGTTTATTGCCTTGCTTTTGCGGCTGTTTGTCTACGCAACAAACGTGTTTCCATAGACTATAGAGGGAGTATTCCATATGGAACATGTGGAAGCACAGATTTGATAAGTTTTCAGGGTAATGGTTGGAGGTCCATTGCACTTACAATCATTTGGTGATAAAAGGATTGGTCTAGGAATCAACCATAAAACCTTCATGAAATCGCTCTCTTGTTAATTTGTGAAAGGAGTTCACTTTGTTTTGTCCATACTCAAATTAAGAATTGTCATGTTGTTGATTGTATGGCCTCTTCATGATCTCTTCTTGGTTAGGGATCCCAATTATCCATCAAAACCTCACCCTGCAGAATGATCACATGGCCTCTTTTTTGTGTGTGTTATGTGTTTGTTCATGCCAAGACCTTATTCTCTTCCTGAACAGCTTTTCTTTTCTTTAAGATACACCATAATTCTAACTTTAGTACTTCTTGTGGCAAATGGCAAAAAGAAAAACTGACTTGGAATAATGTTATGTTTTGACATATTCAAATGTTCAAATTTTTATCCTTAAGAGGAAATATAAAAATATTAGGAGAAAAAAATACCAATCAGTAGTCCTCTTCTTTAATTGGTGTGTAGACATCTCAAAAAAATAATCTAACTTCAAGAGTCTATCTCAAAGACTTTGTAAACCTTTGAAATCTATCCTCTTTGCATTTCTTTCTTTTATCTACCTTGTAAATGAGCTCTTCTTTTTTAGTGTTTTATTTTCTCCCTCACTCCCCAGGGAAAGAACAATTATGTTGTAAAATTTCTAAAATGTAGGATGAATTAAGAATTCTGGCCTAAGTTAAGAGCCATAATTAAGGATTTTCCTGAGCTTTCAGAATACAGATAGAAAATTGTTAACAATTCAATATTTTGTTACTGTTTGGTTTATTCTATTATAGAGCTGTACCAATTCAGCTATAAGCATCCCAGATAGGGAAAATGTTTACTAAGCAGAAAGATTTGAAAGAAAAAGTTTAAATCACCCAGTTATAGAAAAAATTTTAAGTTGTTTTATGTTTTTTTTTTATTCATTGTTTATTAGTTAAAAATAGTCTTACATTTAGGAGGGAGTCATTGTCATACAATCAAGAACAAATACATGACAGAGCAAGCCAAGGCTGATGCCATTTCATGGTTTCCCCCTTTGGGTTTCCCATGGTTCCAAGTTTCCTCCTACTTAAACCCTGTGTTAATTGGACTTCTCATGGAAGTTGAAGGTTCCTCACTGGGTTGATTCCCCCATCCTCCCTTCAGCCTCCTTGATATCCTTCCTATCCCCTTCCCCGCCCCTGCCACCCTCCATTTGTCCCCCAGCATCCTAGGCAAAGTTCCCCCTGCTCATGTAAAAGTTCATACATGTTGAGGTTATTATTAGTTTGACATCTATCACACTGTTTCTGATTGTATTCTAGCTTCCACAAATGAGAGAAAACATTCGGCCCTTGAGTCTCTGAGTTTGGGATATTTCACTTAGCATAATTTTTTCCATCTCCACCCATTTGGCTGCAAATGCCATAATATCGATTTCTCTAATAGCAGAGTAGAATTCCATTGTGTATATGTACCACAGTTTTTGAATCCACTCGTCAAGTGAGGGTTGGTTCCATAGTTTAGCTATAGTAAATTGAGCTGCTATAAACATTGATGAAGCTGTATCTCTATAACATGCTGATTCTAGCTCTTTTGGGAAAATACCCAGGAGTGGGATAGCTGGGTCATAAAGCAATTCCAGCCCTAATTTTTTGAGGAGTCTCCACACTGTTAAGTTGTTTTGTTTTATTTATTTATTTTTTAAAGAGGGACAGTGATAGAGGGAGAGAGAGAAACAACTTTATTTAGTTTTTCATGTGGCCTTTGTTGCTACAACACTCAGTTGTGCACGTTGGTGCTGGGGTTCGAACTCGGGTCCCTGCACATGCTAGGCAAGCACCGTAACTGCTGAGCCACCGCTCCAGCCCCTTTTAAGTTGTTTTAAACAGCAATGAAAATAAATATAAAAATGACTGTAATAACAAAACTTAAGGAGACATTGTTTTAAGGGGAAAATTGAAAAAAAGGTTCAAAATGTAAACAAAAGTAAATATTCAAGAAGTTAGTGTAAATTCATAGCTAAGATTTCGAACTATATTTTTCTTATGGTAAATGAGATCAATCCTGGAATAGGAAATTTAATCATAAAAAATGAAATATATAATTGCCAGTTTAGAAAATATTCAAATTGGGGCTAGATATAACCAGAATCTTAGAAATT
Organism: Aplodontia rufa; assembly: GCA_004027875.1. Lineage (NCBI taxonomy): Eukaryota > Metazoa > Chordata > Mammalia > Rodentia > Aplodontiidae > Aplodontia > Aplodontia rufa. The sequence goes on from PVKS010008142.1 coordinate 44,342, forward strand.
AAATAAGCTAAAATGCTTATTTAGCTCACTGGTTAACAAACAACCAAAAAAGTCTCTGTTCTCTGAAAATTAGGAGTCTATGGATAAGGATATTTGTAGATGTTGCAAGTACAATGTAACATAAAGAATCACAATCCCATATTGACTAAGAAACAGAGATAATTATTCAAAATCTGTCAATTGTTGCTGCTCTGAGAGACAGTGGACCTTCACACTTCACTCTTCTTCCTCTAAATTCTTTTCTTTTAAATTTTATTTATTTATTTTTAAAATATATTTTATTAAGGAATTGAGTTATTGTACAATCATAAATGCATTTAAAGTAACATGATACACATATACACTTAAACCAGAATTACCCCCCTAGATCCCTCCCTATTCTTCCTCCCTCTCCTCTAAATTCTTAGAGACCAATATAGCATTCTTGGTGCTGTAAAAGCAACTATATCTACTATTAATCTCTTTATTATAGAATATCAGATTCCATAAAGTAAGCATTTAAGTTATTTGAAGAACAGCAGTTTCAATATGAACAAGAGAGAGAAAAATTTTATCTTGAGGTAAAAGTGACTGATTGTACCAAATGGAAAAGAAGATAATAAAAGGCAGATTTGAAGTTACACTGTAAACTGTGGAAGGCTTAAGGGAAAATAAGCTGTTATTTGCCTTACTGCCTTACTGGAAGAACTCAAATAATGAAAATATATCTAAAAACCCCAAGTCCTTTCCCGAATCCTAGTTTATAACTGATGCTTTGGGATCATTATCAAAAGGACATTCATTTCTTCGCTGTGACACAATTTCTGCAAATTTAATAAGCAGGGAGTTTATTTTGCAAACTGGCAGACAAAATATACTGCAAAAGGATTACTTTAAAACTTCCAGAAATTTTCTCATATACAATGAAAATATAGCTGATATGTTGAGGAATGTACATATTCTGTATGCTATTCAGGAAATAATTAAAGGAATAACTGTGGTCCTAGAATCCTTTCTGATGGGCAAGAGTCTCCATGGACACAGGGTGAAATTAGAATAAAGCCTTTAAAAGGCTTTCTAGATTATATAATATCTCTCTCCTCCCACTCCAAACATGAAGAAGTTATGTCAAGCTCTAGGAGAGTCTTAACTCACCAACATGGCGCATGCTGAGGACATAATGCCTGTTTAAAGCCTTTTGTTCAGTTCAGTATCCAAAGCTTAGTTTTCTTGCCTCAGAACAATTAAAGGCTCCAACTAAATTAGCTAAAACAGCTTCAGATCTTGTACTGTGATCGCATTTATTTTGTTTTTGGACTGGGTACTGAACTCAGGGGCACTTTACCACTATGCTACATCCCCAATCCTTTTATTTTTATTTTGATATAGGGTCTTGCTAAATTGTGGAAGTTCTCACTAAGTTGCTGAATCTGGCCTGGAACTTGTGATCCTCTTGCTTTAGCTTCCTGCGTCTATGGAATTACAGGCATATGCCACTGTGCCCAACTCTGTGATCTCCCTTTATAGCTGTTATTGTTATATATACTATTATATGGTTCTCTGTTGCTCATGAGAAATGTTTGGCATTTTAAAATTAGTCAATTATTAGCTAATTATAAAATATTGAGACTTTCTTCATCTTACAATATTATCCATGGTGAAATACTATTATTCCAATAGCTCTATTTCTCTTACTAAATGGAAAAATATCTTCGGATTGCATTTCTGTATTTCCATGACCGGAACAGATTTTGCACACTTTAATATAAATAGACTTAGTATTCTTTGTGGTTCAAATTGTGTATATTTACAATATTTGTTGATGGGCTTTGTATTTTCAAAACAAGATCAGCAAATAGGTCAGTGGAATGGAATAGAGACCTGATTCAGAACACTCACGTGTATGGTTAAGCGATCTTCAAGAAAGGTATCAAGACTATTTAATGAGGGAAAGAGGTCTCTTCAACAAATGGTGTTGTGGAAACTGAATCTCCATATCCAAAAGAATGAAACCCTTATCTTACACCATATACAAAAATGAAATCATAATGGATTAAAGACCTCAATATATAAGATCAAAATATAGGATCTAGGAGCTGGAGCAGTGGCTTGGTGGTTACGCCACTTGCCTGGTATGTGTGAGTACACAAGTTTGAACCCCAGCACCACGTACACAACAAAATTTCATGTAACGAAAGTCACATGAAAAACTAAATAAAAATTCTCTCTCTCTCTCACTGTCCCTCTCCCTTAAAAAATATATATGTAATATATATACACATATATATGTATGTATATAAAATCAAAAACTATAAATCTCCTGTAAGAAAACACAAGGGAAAAGTTTTGAGATGCTGGACTTGACAATGATTTGTTAGATATAACACCAAAACAGGCAATTGGAGAAAACAGAAAAATGGAATTACATAAAACTTTAAAACTTCTGAGTATCAAAGGACAAAATAGAGTGAAAGGCAACCTATGGAATGGGAGAAAATATTGGTTAATCCTATCTCTGATAAGGTGTTAATATCCAGGATATATAAAAACTCTTATAACTCCACAATAGCAGCCAATCAAATAATCCAATTAAAAATGATCAAAGGACTTGAATAGACATTTCTCCAATGATAAATACAAATGTACAGCAAGCATATGAAAATATATCAATATTATTAAACATCAAATAATTGCAAATCAATCACAATGAAATATAATCTCACACCCATTAGGATGGCTACTATTTAAAAGAAATCCAAATGAATGTTGGAGAGGATGTGGAAAAATTAGTACCCTTATACACTGGTGGCATTATGCAATGGTGCAATGCAACAGGTATGGAAAATAGTCTTGAGGTTCTTCAAAAAATTAAAAATACATATTATCTAACAATCCCACTTCTGCATATATATCCAAAAGAATAAAAATCAATGTCCCAAAGAGAGGTCTGCACACCTATGTGCTTAACAGCAGTACTCACAATAGCTGAGAGGTAGAAACAATTCAAATGTTCATCAAGGGATGAATGAATGGGTTATTTTCGGTAGTAAAAAGGAAGAAAATCCTGTCATGTGCTACAACATGAATGAATTTTTTTTATTAGAACAATTAATTTCAATCCCCATGCCCCCTCTTTTCCTTCCCTCATTTCCCCTCATTCTTCTTCTACTCTACTTATCTTCTTTCCTTTCCTTCACAAATGAATCCTGAGGACATTATGCTAAGTAAAATAATCCAGACACAAAAAGATCAACACTGTATGACCCCACTTATATGAGGTCTCTAAAGTAGTCAAATTCAGAGAAAGAGAAAGTAGAATGGTGGTTCCTGTGGTTTGAGAAGGGAAAGCCAGAAATTACTGTTTAATGGGTATAGAGTTGCAGATTTACAAGATGCAGAAGTTATGGAGATCTTTTGTGAATATACTTAAAATGCTAAACTGCACACTTAAAAATGTTTAAGGAGGTAATTTACAGGTTATGTGATTTTTTGCTACAATAAAAGACCAAGATTTTTATGAGAGTCCATTCTCTCAAATAAAATCCAGTTCCTTACCAAGTTGATCAAATTGTACCAATGATTGTGGTCTTCTTCAAATTACAAAAATAAAAAAATAAATAGATAAACTAATAACTGACATATTTTTTTAAAAATTCAAGTATTTAAACTGTGATAGAAAAAAGATATTTTAAAATCTTAGGTACTCAGGCTGGAGCGGTGGCTCAGAGGTTACAGTGCTTGCCTGGCATGTGAGAGTATGTGAGTTTAAACCCCAGCACCACATACATAATGAAGTCTCAGAGCAACAAAGGCCACGTGAAAAACTAAATTTAAAAAAAATTTAAAAAAAATCTTAGGTACTCCTCAAAAAAAAAAAAAAGGCAAACACATTAATTATTGGATGCTTTGATGATATCTAAAATAATTATTGTAATAAAAGTAGAGACAGTAAGAAAGAGGTATTATAGAAATTAGTAGACTATGTTATAGGTACTAAATACTTTAGAATAACTGTTGAAATATTTTAATAGACTAGCGTACATTAACAAGACCAGCTAAAGTCCTTATACAAAGACCTAATATAAGCAATAACTACAAAATAATAAATCCACGGGGAAGTTTACAGAATTCTGTGGTGAATATAGGGAATTTGGATGCCCCAAAATTTAAAAGAAACACTGGGAATCATCTGATTATAAGATCCATGGAGATAATATCTGGCAAAACCAGATTTTGCAGCACCAAATGAAGTCTCAACTTGACACTAGGCCAAATTTTCCATGAAACAAACCAACACTACAGGGACAAATTTGCCACAATATTTGATGCTTACTGGAAAACTTCTCTAGTGTAATAGAGGACAGGACCAATTGATGTCTTTTTTATAACTAAGTTAATCTAAAATACTGTGGATGTTGCAAATAGATTAGAACCACACTCTCTAAATTGTCCCTTGAACATCCCCAAATGGATTTTATACCAAATATCCCTTTGTGGTTGATGAATATATGTTAATATTAGTACATTTATACTCTGGATGGACTAAAGCATTTCCCTATAAAAGAATCCACAGCACACACAGTGACAGATATCAAAAACAAAAACATAAAAACTTCCAACAAAACAAAAGCACGATTAGATTATGGGCTGCTCACTTAGAATATTCCAATTATCCATTCAGTGATACAGAGACACATTTAACTAGAATGCCTACTCATAAATTTAAGCTCTGTAAGGATTTTCCTATTACTCATAAACTTTATTGTCCTTACCCCTACTCATCTTTTGGGAAGATAAAAAAGGATCCTCTTTTAAAGGACCCAACTGAAAAGTTACACCATCAGATATTTTAAATTGAGTCTCTTCGGAGGGCCTTGAGAAGTAAATGGTTCATAGAAAGTTGACTGTTTATCCAAGATCCTCACAAGAAGGTGATGACTATATGGATAAGATAGTTTGGGCCCAAGACCATCTGAAGAAGATTCTTCAATGTATCCTACACTGCATTGCATATTCTCCTATATTATGTTTTTTGATAATATTTTTCTCCTTACTAAAGCTTGAAGATGTTCTACTTTTGACATAGCCATCATAATTCCCATATAAGTAATAAGGACTTGCTAAGTCTAGACCAGGGTTTGGCAAACTACGGCCTGCACACAAAATCTGGCCCACCATCTGTTTTTGTAAATAAAATTTTATTGGAACACACACATAGCCAGTTTTTCAAAAATGTATTGTCTACAGTTGCTCTTGTGCTATAACACCAGAGCTGAGAAAGAATGTGTGATCCATGAAACCAAAAAAATTTAATATCTAAATTTTTTTAAGAGAGAGAGGGATAGAGAGAGAGAGAGAGAGAGAGAGGATTCATTTTATTTAGTTTTTCATGTGGCTTTCGTTGCTCTGATACTTTGTTGTGCTGGGGTTCAACCCGTGTCCTTGAGCATGCTAGGCAAGTGCTGTAATCACTTTGCCATTGCTCCAGCCCCTAATATCCAAATTTTTATCCAAAAATTGATCCGTGATTTACACAATTATTATCATAACTCTATAATTCAGTTCTTTCAAGCTGCTTTTATTTCGGTGTTTTGATAAACAATATAGGGTATGTTGCTCTCAATTTACCAATAATGATACTTTTTGCATACAATACATAGATAAAGTAAAATGTCCTTGCACCAGGGAAATTATAGAATGCAAGCAATAAGTATCACACAATACTTAGGCACAATATATTATAGCTCCACTGAAGTTATCTCTTAAGCAGTTTTTTTTAAACTCTTTTTCTTGTAACGAAATCAGACTGTATCACCAGTATAGGACCAAGGTTAATTGTTCTGTTGAATAATTAGTTAGGCAATTCCTATGGTAACTTATCTCCTAATGATTCTCACCTCTTGGTATCCAGGTCAGTGAACTCTGTACTTCTCTTACCTTGTGCCAGGGTTGGCCCATACGACCAATAGATATGGCAATAGTGATGGTATATCACTTCCAGGGTTCAGTTATTAAAAACATTGTATTTTCTGCTCTGCTCTCTCTCAAGTCATTCATTGTAGGGGAAGTTAACTGCCATATTGTGAGCAGCCCTATAGAGTAATCCGTGTGGAAAGGAATTGAGACATCCTGCTAATAGTAAGTGAGGAACTGAGGCCTCCGGTCAACAGTCAGCCGAGTGAGCCTTCTTGGAACCAGAGCCTACATCGCCATTCAAGCCTCCAGAGAACTGCACCTTCATAAGAGACACCGACTCAGAACCACCCAGATAAACTCCTCTCAGATTCATGACCCTTGGAAACTATGTGAATTAATATTCTTGTTTTCAATTTTAGAATGGTTTGTTACATACAGAGTGATACATAACTAATATAATCCCTCACCATTCCAAATGGATTATATCTTTCAGAAAAACTACATTTTTTATTGGAAGAGAATTCTGAGGATAATGATCATATCTGTAGAAATAAAACTACTACAGGTACTCATCAAAAATTCATTCATTATTTTGACTGGCATAGTGAATAATACAGCTCAACCCCCGAGGCAAGACAAACTAGCTGAAATTCCTTCAACCAAGTATGTAATATGTGAAAGAATGGGCATGAATTTTCTTTTGGCCCAACAGAGAAAATTCTTTACCATTGCTAACACTGTATATCAAACATAAGCACTGCAGGTGCATTCAAGTAATCTATATCTAAGCTAAAATAATAGGCTATCTAAAATAGACGCAGAAAAGTTTTGAGATTTGTTTTCATGACCAGGTCTGGGGAATTGGGGGCCACAGTTCTAAATGCGTTCCAGGTCCTTGCAGTTATACTTCCTTGTCTCACTGTTGTTCAATGTCTGTTGTGTAGAGTCTCACATGCTTTTGTGAAGCCATTGTACTGACAGATGATTCAGCAACTGATTCCAGAGTAAAATCCAACCTGCAGATATGTAAACTGAAAACTGAGTCTTCACCAACAAAATCTCACCTTCAAAGAGATCAACAACGGTGAAGATTTTCACAATGCTTGAAGTTCTCATATAGATTTGATTAAAGACCGAGAAGATGGACTGAAAATAAGGAAGTTCCCATAAACATAGGAAAAGACTGATTTCTTTTTCTGTACTTGAAAACAAGTAGCCACAAGAACCAGTGTTGAACCAATTCAATTGATAAAGAATAACTTGCTTCAGCAAGCCCCTCACTCATTAGAATCAGCCCATAAGGGACAGTCTCACTCCAATCAACACACCTCTGAGTGCCAACTAATCAACTACAATCTTACCTGAGTAACTGTGCTTCTCCAGATGTCAACCTGCTTGTACCCTGATAGTCTGTCCGTTCCTGGCTCTCCATGCTTCTCCCAAACAAAACCCCTATATGAGGTCATCAGTTGGCTGTGCTTGAAGAGACTGTCTGACCAGCAAATCCCTCTCTTACAGAAAGCAATAAATTCAGCTATATCTTTTTATTTCAAATATTGAGTGGTGGTCTCATCATTCTTAGGCAAACTCCCTTGATTCTCCTACCATTTCTAAACTTCCTTCTGCTTATTAGTATTAATAGTAATAGCAATGATGATAAGGTGGTGGTAATTTCATAACCCCCACTTACTATATGCCATGGACTATAGTAAGGGCTATAAGTGCATTATTTCAACAATTGAGGAAGTCTAATAATATCTGGCTTAGATTTTCAGATAATGTTCAGCCCCAAAGTTCTTAGCCATGGCTGATTCACTGTAGTAATTTGCTTGTTTGCCTTCAAATGCTCTCCTTGGCCCTCCCTGCTCTGCTCTATGTCACAAAGGGCAGACTCGTCCAGGTGGAGTTTTCCAGGCTGTTCTGTCATTTGGTTTCAGCTCAGTTCTGCTAATGGGAAACTGTGGTGGAAGATGGGAGGCAGGGAGGGAGGAAGGGAGAAGGCAAGGTCTCTCTCCTTTCTGCTTCCGGAGGTGGCTTGGACAATAGTGCTTCTCTCCATCCCTCCAGCCCTTTGAACATGCCTCTTTTGGTGGTAGATGCATGGTGCTGTAGAGACAGAGGCTGGCTCACAATCCTGTTTGGATTCTCAGCTTTTGTTATCACTTGTATTAGATTCCTTCTTTTCAAAGCAGAGTGCTTTCTCACTTCCTGGATCACTGATAATAATCACCAAGAACTGATGGTAGAAACTATACCAGGTAGAACTGAGAGACTTGAGATTTCATCCTAAATCTGCCTCTAAGTCTCTTGTGACCTAGAAACAAGCAGAGTTTGGCACCTCAGTATGTGAGGCTATATATACAATGGAATTTTTGGTCTTTAAGAGTCCCTCCACAACTCTGCCCAATAAGAACTTTCTATAATGCTGGCTTGTAAGAAATAGCTCAACATTTATAAGGGTTATAACTTTTCCCTTCTCTCACATAAAAGTTTAAAATTACTTTAAAAGATGTAAGTATAGCCAGGCCCTGTGACACATGCCTGTAATCCCAGCTACTGGGGAGGTTGAGGCAGGAGAATGGCAAGTTTGAGGACAGCCTCAACAACTTAGGAAGACCCTGCCTTAAAATGAAATTAAAAAAAAAAACGAGGTGGGTATGTAGTTCAGTAGTAGAGTGCCCCTGGTGGGGGGAGGGGGAGTACAGGACCCTTGTACAAAAAGTAGGAAGAAAATGTCATTAAGGGTATTATACATAAAGCTTTTCCTTTAAAAATGTTGTATTTCTTATAAAACACAATAGATGTAATAGTGATATATGAATAACAACATAGCTTATGAAGTACAAAAAATTGGTGTCATAATTACAATATATAACATACATTATTAGTGTGATATTTTGGTTAACTATAATATTTTTCAGTCTTGCTTTTCCTCAGATTCATTTAATATGTAATAAAAGGCTTAACTTTTAGTAATTTTATTTTCAAATGATACAGTTGAAAGAGACATAGTTGGGGCTGGAGTGGTGGCTCAGTGGCTACGGCACTTGCCTTGTATGCTTGAGTGCATGAGTTCAAACCCCAGCACTGTGTACAAAACGAAGTGTCAGAGCAACGAAGGCCATGTAAAAAACTGAATAAAGTTGATTCTTTATTCTCTTTCTCTCTCTCAGTGTCCTTCTCTCTTAAAAAAAAAAGTGACATAGTTGCCCTTGGAGGATGAGAGATTGCAAATAATTTTTGAGAATTTTGAATTGTGGTAAGGAGCTTTCTACTGACAGAATTGTTATTGGAACTACTTTAAGTATTTTATAATCTGTGATGACTTTTGGAATCATTTCTGGTAAATTATTTTGAAATAAAAGTTCTAGTGCATATAGAGTTGATGAGTCCTGTGGAACAATTTTTCTAAAAATATTTGCTTTTTCACATCAATAAGTTTTGCATAAATCTAAATTTAATTTAAAACGTAAATTTATACAATGAAATTTTAATGTTTCTTTTGACATTTCCTGTAACTGTGGAGGTTGAACAAGAAACTAAATATGGCTCATCATTTGTATAAAACTCAAAATGCTGGTTTATGCATTCTACCAATTTATCTTTAATTATAAGGAAATTAATTTTAAAATTATCTTCCTTATTAATAATTTCTTCACTTGAAGCTGCATATGAAGATAGTGTAGTTTTCCATCATATGCCACCTTCTTTATATTTACTTCCTATTTTAAGCTTGTGGATATGTGCTTTGCAATGTTGAAGCACTTTTCAGAACCTGAGATTCTGAACTCTTAACTGACTCTCTGACATGCTTTCTTGCAATGACCGCTTGTGCACTTTTGTGTGTCGTAATTTACCAATAAAGTGTGTTGTCTGTGTTCCAGCAGTTTCAGTCCTGGCCTCAGCCCAGAATTAATATTTCTGCCAATTCCACAGGTTCAGGTTTCAGGGACTGGTGGGCAAGCCAGCCTCCCATCATGGGTGCAGGGGTGTCTGCACAAAAAGCATCTTCTTTTTGTTATGGCTGCAGCCACTGTTGCTAAAGTCACCACTGCTTTTGTACCGCTGTCACCATCACTGCTTCCTATCTGGGCCCAGGTCCAATCCCGGCAACCTTGGTCAGGTAAACATAATCTTTTTGTGCACCTAAGACCTTGAAAGATGAGCAGAATACTGCATAAGAGGAGCCAGGGATGTTTATCTTCTTTATAAAATTATGTAAGAAATCTTTGCAGTGTCAGATGAGAGGGACCTTGGAAGCTGAGACTTATTAGTACTGTAAGTCTGAAATCAGGGGCCCAGTCAGTTACAAATGCCCAGAAAACACCTCTACATTGCCAGCGGACCCATGGAAATATGCACAATTGTTTCCAAGATGTTCAATGTATTATAGCTGACTGTGAATCTTTCAGAAGTAGTGTTACATGAAGATTGGTGTTCTTGGAGCAAATTATCCAAAGATTAATTTTTGCACAGAATGAATAGATGAGTGAGTATGTGATGACTTAAATACATACATCCTCCAAACCATGGTGTTCTTTATCTCCTAATATCTGACAACCTTGAAGTAATTTAAAGAGTTTACTTATATGTATGCATGCTATCTTTACTTTTGGAAGATTCCATATGATTCATTCATTGTGAGTGTGAAATACGTTGTACTTTTTTTTTCTTTTTGCAGTGGTATATTTAAAACCCTTTTTGTTATGGAAAATTTCAAACACACACAAGTAGAAAAAAAATGGTATAATGAACCTTCTGAGGTATCTATTTACTCAACTTCAATCACTTCATGACTTTTCTTTGTTTCTCCCATTCACTTCCCTCCATCATAGATTATTTTGGAGCAACTCCCAAACATCATTTCATTTTATCTGCAAATATTTCAAAATGTATCTCTAAAATATTAGGTAGCATTTTTACCTAAAAATAGATCAACAATTCTTAATGTAAAATTATTATTAGATTTCTCTAATTATCTTTTTTTTAGAGTTTGTTTGAATCACAATTTAAATGAGGCCCACATATTGCTATTAGTAGGTATGCCCCTCAAATCTTTTTTTAAACTTTTTTATTAAGGAGTTATTATACAATCATAAATGCATATAAAATAACAATTTATCCCCACATTGCTTATACCCTAGTCTCAAGTCTCTTTTTAATATATAATTGCTCACTTCACTTTTCTTTTTCTTTGCAATTTATTTGTTGAAGAAAGAGGGTCATTCAGTTTTGTAGAATGACCAGCATCATGGCCAGGATGCTTCTTGCAATTCTGTTGTGGTCTGAATGTTTGCATACCCCCTCAAATACACATGCTAAAATTCTAACCCCCAAAACAAAGGAATTAGGAAGTTGTGCCCTTGAACAGTAAATAGATCATAGGGCCAAAACCCTTAAACATGGGATTAATACCCCTATAAAAGGTCAACAGAGGGGCTGGAGCGGTGGCTTGGTGGTTATGGCGCTTGCTCCGCATGCGCAAGTACACGGGTTAAAACCCCAGCAACCCACGTACACAACTAAGTGTCAGAGCAACGAAAGCCATGTGAAAAACTCAATAAAAATTGATTAAAAAAAAAAAAAGGTCAACAGAGACCCATTGTCCCTTCTCCCATGTGAGAATACTGTGAAAAGATAGCTGTAGATGAACCAGTAAGCAGGCCATTCGCTGACATCACATTCGCCAGTGCCTCGATCTTGGACTTTCCAGCCTCCAGAACTGTAAGAAATACATTTCTTTTGTTCATAAGCTGTTCTGGTTATTGTATTTTGTTATAGCAGTCCAAATGGACTAAGTCATACCCCTTAGGTGTTATTTCCAAGTTCTGCTGTTCTTTGTATTTCTGTACGTTTAAGAGATTTAGTTTGGATTATTTGGCATGTGGTTACTGCAAATGTGGTCTTGTATACTTCTATCTGGGCATAATAATGTCCATTTCTTGATGTTAGCAATCATGAAATACTTTCTACAATCCATTATTTCATGAGGGTTTACAAAATTGCTATATTTAAATTGTATTATTAATAGCAAGATTATTTCTATAACGGGAAATTTTTCTGTCTAAAAGATGGTTGTTGTGGTCTGAGGTATATTATGCACAAAAAAAAAGGTAAGACCAGTTTGATTCTTTCTCTTGATTTGCCAGTTTTGAAAACAATGAATTGTTTCTTCTACAAATCTGACCAATGAGTTTTTTTTTTTTTAAATGTCACTGACATGCTACCTACTGTGCTAATGAGGCACCTTAATGAGAGTTTTTATTTAAAAACAGGGTAATTATGAATTCATGGACTTAAACTTAATGGATATACTTTGATCCTAATTAATGCTCAAATTGTCCCATCTTTGGCTGGTGGAAGTATCATCAAGTTGGTGCTTGAACTCTTTTCACAGAAAGAATCCTTTTATCTGTTTCTCTAATCCAAGGTGGGTTTCTTCTTCTTCTTCTTCCCCTGCTCCATCATCTCCTCCTCCTCCTTCTCCTCCTCCTCCTCCTCCTCCTCCTCCTCTGCTTTCTTTCTTTCTTTCTTTTTTTTTTTTTTTTGAAAATCATGTTTTGGAAGTACAGTTATGTTCCTAGGCTTTCTCCAGTGGACAGAGCTAGGAATTAAAAACAAAGAATTCAAACTCAGCAGGGTTCTAATTTAACATTTCCAATAGATGTCATCTGAATCTGTTTTCTCCATTTCAGAACTGGGTTGGTTCCCAAGGATACTAATATAATTATTCTTTTTCTTTGTCCTACAAAACACACCTCCCAAAATAATGGTATCAACACTCTAACACTGCACCAACAATACTCCTACTGAAAACAATTTATAATTATTTATATGGTTCTTTTTTACTTTTAGTGTCTATTGTAGAAGGACAGTACAATCAAATATTGTGTTGCAAGGTCACTTAAAATAATTTGTGTGATTTATTTTTAAATTTTGCTCTTGTCATATGGGGATTAATTTTTAAAATTCTCTTTGTTGTATATTTATTTAAAATATTTACATGGCTTCAAAGACAAATATACAAAATAAAATATATTCAGAGTAGAATAACTATTGCCCTGCTTCTACTCAACTCTTCCCTCTTCCATAGATAATTAATATTTTACTTTTTTGGTTTATTATTTTATTGTTTTTATTTTCTAATTAGTATAATGTCTTAAGAGATATATTACATATATTTGGTCTGAGCCCTTAGCAAAATAAATAGCTAGGACAACCTGAGCTTGTGGAGTCTTGGTGATAAGGGAAAGGGGGATGGGAGTAGATGTTGGGCTTCTGATGGTCTTACTAATGGAAGTCATGATTTGGAGATTGAAGAAAGTTTACTGTTTCTTACTTGAATAAACAAAGGAAGATTATATAAGTACTTGGGAGGACAATAGGAAAACTGGGTTGATATTGAGAAGCTAGGCAGAGTAAAGATCTCTTCATGGGGTTGGAGTGGTGGCTCAGTGGTTTTGGCGCTTGCCTGGCAAGCACAAGGACCCGGGTTCAAATCCCAGCACCACGTACACAACAAAGTGTTAGAGCAACTAAGGCCATGTGAAAAACTAAATAAAGTTGTTTCTCCCTTAAAAAAAAAATCTCTTCATTCAACATTTATTGAGGACCTATTTTCTGGAACTAGTGATGGGGTCAAGATTAACCAAGTTTCAGGGAAGGTTCAGTTTTATAGTCAGAAAACATATTCATTTTGATTTCTTTCTACTGACAAAAATCCATTGCATTGTGTTTGCTGAAAACAGTTGAACGTAAGTCCATTTCAATGCAATATATTTTAGGTAAAATAATACATCTATTTTTTTTTAAGAGAAAGGGACAATGAGATAGAGAGAGACTGAAATAATCTTTTTTTACTTAGTTTTCATTTGGCTTTTGTTGCTCTGACACTTTGTTGTGTCCATGGTTCTGGAGTTTGAACCTCATCCTCCCGCATGCCAGGCAAACGATGGAACTGCTGAGCCACTGCTCCAGCCCACAACTCATCTATTTAAGATACTTTATGTTATGAAAATACACAAAAGAGGGACTGGAGCAGTAACTCAGGGGTTATGATGCTTTTCTGACATGCTCAAGGATGTGGGTTTGAACAGAAGCACCATGTACACAAATAAGTGTCAGAGCAACAAAAGCCACATGGAAAACTAAATAAAATTGATTTTCTTTCTTTCTCACCACCCCACCTTTCACTGTCCCTCTCTCTTACAAAGAAAGAAAGAAAGAAAAAGAAAAGAAAGAAAGAAAAAGAAAATACACAAAATATATGATTCTTCCCTCTCAAAAGATATGGCTACTGAGCAGGGCTTGGTATAATCCCAGTGGCTTGGGAGGCTGAGGCCAGGAGCACTGCAAGTTCAAAGCCAGCTTGAGAAACTTATCGAGGCCTTAAGCAACTTAGTGAGACTCCATCTCAAAATAAAAAATAAAAAGGACTGAGGATGTAACTCAGTGGTTAAGCGCCCATTGGTTTAATCCCTGGTACAAAAAACAAAAACAAAAAGTAAAGAAAACAAAACAAAACAAAAAAAAAACAGATTTAGCTACTTTTGTAGCCAGTGAAGAAGAGTGAAAGGAGACAGACCATCTGAAAACATAATTGGGGCAGATAGGTGCAATAATGGAAGTGAGGCTAAAGGGTCATAAAAACCCAGTAGTGAAAACTTTGGTATTGGGGATATTGGAAAGGTTTAGGTCATTATAAAACTTGGTAGTGTTTTGTTTCATTAGGTGATTCTTGGTTAAGAAACCAACAAATGGAGAGGCAAGGAAAAAGGTTGTCCCAGGAAAAAGGGGACAGGTGACTTAGAGAGTGTGTAGGTGTGTTTGTAAGACTTGATCATTTATGGCTGTTCTCAAATAAGTCATTGCTCTCTTTTTTATAGAGAGGGAGAATTTTATTTATTTTTTCATCTGGTTCTTGTTTTTCTGACACTTAGCTGTGTATGTGGTGCTGGGGTTTAAACTTGGGTCCTTGTGCATGCCAGGCAAGTGCTCTAACCTTTGAGCCACTGCTCTAGCTCCCCATAGATCATTTTTAAAACCAAGACTTGGGTCACAATTACTCAATCTGCTTAGAAATGCTGGATGATTTGGCAGAACAAACCAGTATAGTCTTAAAGGAATGTTTTTAAAATAAAGATAACATATTTTCTCCCATAGAGTCACATTTTAGACTATGATGGTTAATTTTATGTGTCAGCTTGGTTAGCCACAGGGTGCCCAGATTAAGCATATTTCTGAGTTTGCCTGTGGAGGCATTTCTGGAGAGGCCATTTGAATTGATGGATGCAGGACAGCATATGCTGTGCTCATTGTGGCAGGCAACCTCCAATCCATCCAGAAGGCTGGAATACAATAGGTGGAGGCAGAAGAAATGGGCCCTTTTCTTCTTTCTACCTGCGTGCTTAGGCTGGGACGTCTTATCTCATCTTCTCTGGACTGGGAATTACACCATTGGCTCCCCTGGTTCTCGGGCCTTTAAACTTGGACTGGAACTATACCATTGGCTTTCTTGGGTCTTTAGCTTGCAGATGGCAGATTATGGGACTTTTCAGCTCATAATAGTATAAGCTAATTCCTCACACCAAATCTTTTTCTCTCTTCTCTGTCTCTCTTTCTCCCTCCTCCTGGTTCTGTTTCACTGGAGAACCATGACTAATAAAGTTAAAAATTATTATTTTTAACAAAGCCTATCTTTGAAAAAGGTAAAAAAAAAAAAGGCCCTCTTTAAAAATCCTGTTATATTGCAAACATCTCAGTTGCTTTTCACAGCCCTAAAAATGGAATAGTCAGGTGAGATGGGGAAAAACTGTTCTCAATTGTTCTAAATGATTTTAAGGTACCATCCATTATAGTGCTGCTTTTATTTTTGGTGTATGACTTGTCAAATCTGGGAGAGAATAAAATATATTCTTGGATACTGTGGTAAAAGAAAAGATTACTGTATTTTGTCAAACTTTAGATGCCCCTGACTGTAAGAAGTACTGTTGTTTTATGTACTATTAAGGAAAAAAACCCTGTCCCCTCAACTATGGCAGAATATGAAATTCATTCCAATTTCAGAAATGTAAAAATGTGAAAATAAATATGCATTTTGGAATCAACAATAATTATTATTTCTAGCAGATTGTCAGGAATTTTGGAGTAGTTTGGTGGGAGGCTTCTGGCTGAGGGATCTCTTATGAGGCTGCATTCAGATGTCAGCTGAGGCTTGAAGGCTTAACTGCGGTTTGAATATAGAACTTGAGAGTGTCTCACTCGTGTGGCTGGTAAGTTAGTGGTGGCTGTTGACTGAGCGCATGACTGTCTCCTTGGAGCTGCTTCAGTGTCTTCATGCAGGGTGCTTGATTCCCCTAGAATGAGTGCTCCAGGAGACCAAGGTGGACTATAGTTTACTATTTATGATTTATCCTTGAAAGACATATGCTCCTGCCATATGAACTTCTGTTCTTTTCCATCAGGCTGTGTTGTGACACTCTTGAGTCTTTGTTGTAGGTCTGTTTTCAGCATGGACACTTTGCATGTGTGGCAAACCCTTAAAGGGTCTCCATGGTAAGGCCTCATTCTGCCCTAACTCAGATGGGCTTGGCTGTGAGGGAGTTTGAAATTTCACTGGCTTGGGAATGGATAAAAGAGGAAGGGCAGGGTTGGCCTGGACCCAGAGGTTGGCTGGCATGAAATATCCGAAAGGCCAATGCAAATAATTCAGAAGATATGTAGTCAGGATCCAAAGGGATCCCTGAGGCATGGGGAAGCACAGCAGGTGTGTTCAACTGGTGACAATATTGAAAAGGGGTAAAAGGTTATGTATGGGTTCAAGATGGCCCATCTTGTCTTGGAATCCAAGGAAGTGGTCCAGTCACCTTAGGGAAGTTAGTGAGCTGAGGCTTAGGTCAGGCCTCAAATTCTATCAAGGAAATTGGAGGCAGGAAAGTCCTTCAGAACCTGTTTCACAACAGGGACAGCATGGTGGAGAGCTATAGCTCAGAGGGTCAGTGAGGGTTCAGGAGTTAAGAATAAGTCTACCAGTCATGAGACCTGGAATGATGTGGATGGCCCTCCTGTGGGTGGAGCTGGGGTCTTGCTCACTGCTGAGCTGACAGGGCCCAGCCTGCTCAGGTGGTGTTGGGCTGAAGCTAACCTGCTGGAGTGGGGAAGGAAGGCCTCACAGTCCTTACTTAGGAGGCAACAGAGATGCATGTTGGACAATCTTGTTCTTGCCTGCTTTCTGTTTATATTTTGTGAGGCCTCTCTTGTGAGTTTAAGGTCTATCCACATCACTGGATGAATGGATCTGAAAGCCCTGAATGAAAATATATATATATATAATGGAGTCAGCTGTTAGAAACAATAATATTTTGGCCTTTGAAGGTAAATGGATATCAATGCAAGAAATTATGCTGAGCAAAGTTAGCTAAACCCAGAGAGTCAAGGGTTGAATGTTTTCACTTATTTGTGGAGGCTAGCAGCTAAACTCAGGCTTGGGTGAAAGGTTGTCAAATTCATGTATTAGACTAAGCGAAGGTGTAGCAAAACATAATCTAGGGGAACCATAGGTAAATGGGGGAGAAGGAGGGAGGATAGGGAGGGATCGAGGGAGACAATCAATAATGTAGCATACTCTTTACCTCCCTGAGAATCCAAATAATACTTATGCAATCATTTAATTCTGGAAAATTCACAATCTAAACATTTATATTGCTTGTAGGGGTGAAATATAGAAGAATCAAGAGACTGGGGTGTGGGCAATGTGGGGATGATTGTAGTTTAGGAACAAATGCATATCATATTGTTATTTATGTGCCTTTATGATTGTACAATAACTCAACTCCTTAATAAAAAATTAAAAACAAACAAAACCCCAAAAAGGTGTTCTTTACCTTAGCTGATTTTTTCTCAGCAATCCACTGAAATAGATTACAGAATTTAAAGTTTTTAAAAAAACTTGTAAAAATTTTAACATTTAATATGAATAAAAACATTATCCTAAAATTGTACAGTGGCAAGGAGAAACTTGACATATTAATGGAAAAACATAAACTTGTCTAAATTTGCCTCTTTAAAGTGGAGAAGAGATTCATTTTTCTCAGGGAAACCCAGACTTAGGGCAATAACCACAAATGGGAAAGCTTCAGATAATATTATATATTTAACATTGTATTATAGTATATTAGCAAGTTAATGAAAAAGCTCCGCATATATTTGGGTTTAGGCTATCTTTTGCTTGAAAATGATGGTGTGAGGTGTCTTTTGCTCCAAGCAGCATTCATTCAAGATTGGGAATCAAGACAGGAAAGCGAGGCAGGCCTGGACTTCCTTCCCCCTCGTGACAAGTGGATGTTTGTCATAAAGATATAAATTAGCTTGCAGAAGCACTGGTGGACCATTGTGTGCTACACAGGAGAGGAGTAACTTAAGCTGAACAACCTGGTTTGTAGAAATGTTTAGGGATATGAATGGTTGACCCAGATACCATTGAAATGAGAGCAGTATCACCTTGGAGGAAATGCATGCTCATGCATCTTCCATCTAGAGGAGGGCAAGAGATGGGCCTTGGACTGGTGAAAGAAGGTGTCTCTTCTTTTTTGGAGTCACTCTTACTAGGAAAAGACCTGTGAGAGCCAGGGATGTCACCTTGTGTTGGGACTATGGCTCTGCGTAACTATTACTAATCATTGTAGAGGCTGTCTTCTAGGTGTGTTTGATTATTTCTAATCCATTAGTGAACCCTTATTTAAAGGGATTATTCCTTCTTAGATGTACCTTGATGGTACATCTTAATGGGGGGTGGATGTCTGTGTCCATGCTTGAGGCCCAGGTGAAATTGGGAAAGCAGAGTCTGGGACAGGTAGTGTGAGCGAGACACTATGCATCAGGTAGAGCAATAGTCCAGAAAGTGTCTTCTGAGGAAACCTGAGGATTTGTGGAATCTGCCACAAAGCTTTTCTTGACCACAAACTGCCCACTAAGATGTACTTCCTTGCCCTGAGCCCAAAGGCAATGGAACCAACCAACCATGGACCTAAACCTCTGAAACTGTGATCCAAAGTAAACCCTTCTTCTTTATTAGTTGATTAGCTCAGGTATTTTGTCACAATGATAGAAAGCTGACTAACACACCCATATTTTCACTATTATACTTGAGGGGGTAACCCAAAGAAAGAAGCTACTTTCTGCTTTTACAGGGATGTGGATCACATCTTGTCATTAAAGAGAAGCTTGCAAGGGGCTGGAGTGGTGGCTAAGTGTTTACGATGCTTACCTGGCATACAAGAGGATGCAGGTTCAATACCCCAGTACCATGTGTATACAAGGAAGTGTCGGAGCAATGAAACTCATGAAAAACTAAATAAAATTGATTCCCTCTCTCTCTCTCACTGTCCCTTTCTCTCTTTAAAAGAAAAGAAAAGAAAATCTTGCAAGTACTGGGGAGTGATATTGGCCAAATTATAGTTAAATTGTGTGCATGTGTGAGTATATAACAACAGATCCCATCATTATGTACAACTATAATTTATCAATAAAACTTGTGGAAAGTGAGTGAGAGAGAGAGAGACAGAGAGAGAGAGAGATTTGTTCTTTGAAAGTTGGAAAACTTGAGGGAATACCTGAGTTGTAAATCCTTCAACACTCAGTTGTCTTTCTTAGTGTTCCTGTGTTCCTTTAGCACCCTGAGTGCTATTGTTAATACAAGCAACAATTAACACTTATTGAACACTTACACTGTATCAGTGAATTGCATGCTTTACGTGGATTATCTCATCAAGGAAGTACTCTGGTTATCCCCATATTTTAGTTGAAGACATGAAACTTATCAGAAATTACATAGTTTTCATCAAGTCCCCCAGCAAGGCAATCATAGAACCGGGATTTGAATCCAGAAGGTCTAGCTCAGAGCCAAGTAGGCCAGAATTAGAATTTCCTCATTTTATTGTCCACCTATGATGTAATTTTCCTGAGGATAGTCCTTTTATGGAAAGATGAATGAAAGATAGAACCAAAGGAACAAAAATTGTCACACAATAATTTTTTAATGAATAAGATAAAATATTCAATTCTGCCACTGGCACATAATAGCCATTCCACAAGTATTAGCTATTATTATCATTGTTGAAGATTAAAGTGTGTTTATTTAGAAGAGCAGTTTTTCTTGCATATGGATGCATAAAACATCTTATTTTTCCCAAAATTCCTTTACACATATTTTCATATGGCTTTAGAAAGAGGTAAGCATTTTGTTTCTGTGTTGTATTTTGATTGTATAGTAGTTAAATATCATTTTTGAAGGTGTTTTCCCTTGAAATTTGAGCTGCACTTGCTTGAAATATGAATATAGTTAAGTAGAAAAGTAGGCTGCTGCAAGTTCAATTTAAGCAATCTGCAGTGTAACAATGTGAGACTACAGATGCCACTAAATGTAAAAGGGTTTCTTATCAAATACATACAGTCACCATAGCCTGAGGACAAAACCCAACTGCCAGATTAGAAGAGTATTGTGATTTTAGTATAATACAGAATCAGTTTTCTCATTTTTGCTTCATAGCCAATCTATTTCCATTATGCTTATTACAAAAGTATCTAAGTCAATTTCACATAAAAATTTCTGTAAATATAAAATGTACTATAATATGTACTTATGGTGTTGAAATATCTTGTTGTGGTTGTCTTTGAGGAGATAAATCAAGTAAATTATCGTTATATTATTATTGCTGTTATATTTACCCTTTACCCACTTGTAGCAGACCTTGCTTGCTGCACGTTCTATAACCATTCTCTTTCCTCCTAAAGAACAGAGTTCTGGGGTTGAGGATTTAGCTCAGTGGCAGAGTGCTTGCCTAGCACGTGCAAGGCCCCGAGTTTGGTCCTCAGCCCTGAAAAAGAAAAAAAACAGTAAAAAAAGAATAGAATTCTATGTTTATGTGGAGACGTACACCCAGCTAAAAAGTTAGCTTCCTTGTAAATAGGTATTGGTTTGGTTATATGTTAAAATTCTTCTCAAAAAGGTAAATGTGGAAGTGTTGTGGGTTATTTCTGGAAAATCTCCTTAAGAGGGGGACTGGACCTTTCTTGTCTCCTTCCTTCTTCCTGTTGCCTGAAATGTATATATAATTGCTGAAGTGCCAGCAACTATTTTGGACCAAAAGGCAATTTTGGAAATGGAAGCTATGGATGTCAAATCAACGATGTAGAAAGATCCTGGATCTCTAATACCAGAGTCTTCATATTACCAATATCTGGCCTCCTGTTATGTAAAAGAATTATAAACTTAGATCTTATGTCCACTGTTACATTGGTCTTGTTGTTATAGGCAGTAAAATCCAATCCTGATGAAGAAACTGTTATTCAAAGTAACAGAAACTCTTCAAGAAAACTGTATATCTCCACCATTATATTAAGGTACTGTCATTGCGTGGTGCTTTGTTTCCGTTCTTGTTTAGCTTCCTTGTTGTGTCTTCCTTCAATAATCTTTCAGCTTCCCTTGAAGCTGTTAGCTATTTTGAGAATGCTTTTTGCTATATTCCTCTTTTTAGTATCTCTGTAAGGATCTTATATGTTTCTCAGGTCTCTTTCTCATTTCTGAAATCCACATGAGACTCCAGCATAAAATTAGTTGCAACAACGAATACTGAGGATTCTCATTAATTCAGAGGGCAGAAACTCGGGGACACAAGTGTTCTAAATGATTTTTTTAATCTAATAGGATTTGTGGAGACTAATTTTTAGATAGTGTTTCTATGATGATAGATTAGCAAACAGAGTAGAACACAGGCAGTCTTGATTTCAGCTAAACATTTGATGGTCTCTGATGAGAAGTGAATAGGAAGAACTTCAGCTGAGGGGTCTAGAGAGTTCACTCCCTGCTTGAAGCTATCAGACCTTGAAAAGGGTATCAGAAATCCTTGATTCTCAGTTTCCTTATTTGTAAAATAAGTTGTGATAAAGATTAAACAAACGAATGCACATGTTAAAAAATAAGCAAACATGCATTTGTTTTTAACTTGAATATACTTTGCAATATTATAAACAATTTTGGTCAATGTGAAAAAAAAATCTGAATCCAGAACTAAACATATACTTCCTTGCTGTATATTTCTGGTCAAAATTTTAATGTTTTTGAGCCTCAATTTGCTTATCTGTAAATTGAATAACAATAGTTTTGCCTTACTGGGCTATTGTGGGAATTAAATGAAATGATGTATTTTGAGACTCCAAGACACTACCTCATGCTCAGAAAATGAAAAACATTAATATTATTATGGTTGTTACTATTATTACTTTCTTGGAGATCAGTGGTGACCTACAGTTTGCTGCCATTTAGAGTAGACGAGTGAATGGGTAGTTGAACCATACTATTAAAAGGATATTTTAATTTATATTTAAATTAATACATTAATATTGGGTAGAATACCACAGACTCAGCCTGTGGTAAGGTTTAAGTGCCATTCACTGAAGATAAAGTTTGCTTATTAGATTTGATGATAACAAAAGCTGGAAAGAATGGAACCATGAATGCAGTATAATGGAAATTGCATGGGGTTTGATGACTGCAGAGTTGGCTTTGAGTCCCAAAATTCAACCATATGACCATTCGGTCTTATCATATGTAGAACAATAGTAATATTAGCAAAATGCCAGGCAGACACTTTAAATAAATGTATGTTTTTATAACTTATGTCTGATTGTGACATATGGTGTCAGGCTTGCTTATTTACCATCTAAAAAATCCCAATGAAGAGTGATAATATAAACATTGATCAACAGTTTCAAAATTATGCAACTATTTACAATTCCTTTAAAAACTAGGGGATTTTTTTTTAGAGGGAGTACTAGGGATTGAATCCAGGGGTGCTTAACCACTGAGCAAAATCCCTAACCCTTATTATTTTTAAATTTGAGACTGGTTTCCCTAAGTTCCTTAGGGCCTTGCTAAGTGGCTGAGACTGGCTTTGAACTTGTGATCTTTCTTCCTCAGCCTCCCGAAGTCACTGGGATTACAGGTGTGTGCCAATGTGCCTGGCAAGGACATTAGAATTATTTAAAATTTTATACACAATAATATGTCCTTACTAATCTTTTGAATTCTTGCACTCAAAGTTTGCATAAAATATAAGCAGACTACTGAACTTACGCAGCTATTCAGGAGAAGGACTGCATTTTGAGTATTCTGAGGCCAGCCTGAAGCATTGGGAAGATGCAAGAGGACCAATTTTACCAAAACCTGATAGTTGTTTCTAAAACAAGAAGTCTTGAAAGAGCATTGACAATAAAAATCCTGTGTGTCTCAGCCTGTTCACTGAGACAACAGTGCCTTGCTGGTGTATGCGTGTGTGTGTGTGTGTGAAAGCTGAGTTAGATTTATGTGTAAAGTTGTATAACACAGGACTTTGAAGCTATACTGGTTCTTATTATTTTCATGTTTGTTATTCAGATTATAAGGAGGTTCTGTCTGCAGTATCTGCCAACATTGGCTCTACTACTGGATGTATTTTTCCAGCCTTGCCTGACTCGGGAAGCCCTAGGGTTTTATGACCTTGCCATGGCTGCTGCAGTAAAGGACTCTTGGGCCTATCTGCTTCTCTTACCTGGGGCTAATACTCAGAGCCTCTGACCCCTCTTATCATGTCCGAATTTGTATGCAGTGCAATGCCATAAGGAATATTGTTTCCCTGTTGGCTGCTGAAGGGGTTCCAGCCTCGGCGTTCAGGGAAATAAACTCCTCCTAGAGCAATATTTGATCAGTGAGAAAAGGGAGTCCAGATGGAGCTAGCAGATAAATTCTCAGAAGGAGAATTAGAGAGGGGAATTTATTGTTTGGAGTTGTATTTCTTTTTCCAAACAGCCTATCTAGGCATGCTCTGCGAGGCTAGGTGGGAGCTCCAGTCAAGCCACGGCTTATTGTGGAATAATACCAGCATGGCCAATGCATGATCTTGTGTTTGCTTCCCATCCCTCTTTGCATCAGCTACCTTTGCCTTCATTCTTACTGTCCTGGGATCGCATTTGTCAATGAAGTCGTGCCTCAGAATCATTTTGCAAAGGAACTCAGACCAATATACTCTATGGCGATGAGCTGTGTGAGACACGGAGATCCTACCTTCTAGAAATTTATGATTCAGGAGAAGGAACTGATCAGAGAAACGTAAATAGAAAGCCACACATGATGACGAGGCACCATCTCAACTTTGAGGTCTCCCCAAACTCGGATGTTGTCTCTAGTTCTGGTGATTGCCTTTTGTGCTAATTCTTATAAACACCTGATTTGCTTGTAACTTTGCAAATGGGCCTCTGAGATTTATTTAAGGCCTTTCCTTATGTGCAGCCAGCATTTTCCTTGGGACTTCATAACATATTTTAAATACATTCATGCTTCTGTAGGCATTTTGCTTTAGAGAAAACACCATTCAGTTTTTCTTTAATATTTATCATAGTTCTCGTCTCCCAAAATCAAATTACTGTCAGATTTTTTTTCCTGCCTCTCTGAGTCAGGTAATTGAGTGTAATGATGCTGTTTACCCGTAGATACTATCCAGACCAATTTTGTCTTCTTTTTGAAATAATTTAGCATAACTTCCAGCCTAACTAACCGTCTATAGGGTATGGTAGTGGACTTTTGGACCTAGGCCTTAATGTTTTTGGACAAAATGATGTATTCTTGGTAGAGGGAGTTTCTGTAAATGGGCTTTTGGTTTTATTTGGGTAAGGTCTGGGATAAGGAAAAGCATTCTATAGTCCAGTGGGCCTCAGTCTTTTCCTGAGCTTGTGCATCTAGACTGTGAATTTAGCAAGTGCTTCTCAATTATTTCCCTCCTTTTGGTGGGATAAGATGGATAGAGCCAGATGCAGTGGGTATTCTTTTCTTCCAGGTCAGTTAGGCTCTGATTAAACCTCAGCAGGTCAAACTCTGATTCATTTCTTTTGAGGACAGATATTGCTGAGAATAGAATGTTCTGGCATATTTAAAAATGGTTCCTCTTCAGTGTTACACTGCTGGTGAGACTGCAAACTGGTTCAGACACTATGGAAAACAGTGTGGAGAATCCTCAGAAAATTAAGAATGGAACCACCTTACCACCCAGCTATCCCACTCCTGGGTATTTTCCCAAAAGAGTTAGAATCAGCATATTATAGTGATGTGGCTTCATCAATATTTATAGCAGCTCAATTTACTATAGCTAGATTATGGAACCAACCCAGATGCCCCTCACTCAACGAGTGGATACAAAAACGTTGGTACATATATACAATGGAATAATACTCGGCCATTAGAGAAGACGATATTATGACTTTTGATATCAAATGGATGGAGATGGAAAGAATTATGCTAAGTAAAGTATCCTAATCTCAGAGACTCAAGGGCCGAATGGTTTCTCTTATCTGTGGAAGCTAAAATACATGGGGAAGCAGTATGTTAGATGGCTAAGCTAATAATAACTTCAAATGGTATGATTCTCAACG
>PVKS010008143.1:0-69673 GCA_004027875.1 Aplodontia rufa
AAGAAAAAGAAGGAGGAGGAGGAGAAAGAAGGAGAAGGAGAAGGAGAAGGAGGAGGAGGAGGAGGAGGAGGAGGAGGAGGAGGAGGAGGAGGAGGTAAGGCGTCCCGTTGCTTTAGCTCTGCTGTAATGTTAACACCTGTTGTGCTTGATAGTTACTGATGGAGTGTGCCGAGGGGATATTCCAATTCCACCTTTTTGTTTTCATATACAAGAGGTGAT
This sequence comes from Aplodontia rufa, assembly GCA_004027875.1. Taxonomy (NCBI): domain Eukaryota; kingdom Metazoa; phylum Chordata; class Mammalia; order Rodentia; family Aplodontiidae; genus Aplodontia; species Aplodontia rufa. The sequence goes on from PVKS010008143.1 coordinate 220, forward strand.
CTCATAAAGAAATGTTTCCACTCATCTAATAGTTTGCTATGCAGCTTACATTTCATAAAGAAATGTTGGCCATATTCTGGATTCTTTCTTTTAATTCTGAATTGTTCCCTGTTATTATTAAAATGTGGGCAATTGGTTAATGGTATGAATTGATAGAAGTATCCATATATTTCATGGGTTTCAAGTCAGCACATTTCCTAATCTTTATTGAAGCTCTACTTGTCCCATCTCCAGTCATTGTGATCCTCCTAAGTTGGCTCTCCAATTCTTTGGATGTGATATTTGTAATCTTGGCTAAGGGTCTCGCTGTCTGGTAGGCTAAGATGTTTGCCTTGCGTTAGCTCTGAAATCAGCTATTCAAGCAAGGATTCTTTCTGTTTTAATAATAAGTGATTTTTCAAATCCAAATTGGGGCAGGGATGTTCAACTTTACTGGATGGATCCTTTTTCCAGGCCATATTCCATGAGCCAAACTGGGGAAGAACATAGAGAATGAGAGAATTAACTTCCACAAAGTTAATATTTTGATTTCTCCTGTATTACACAAATAGTAGTCTCACAATATTAATACCAAAACACCAGTTACGAATCCTAAAAGCAGTTGAATTATTTTTACATGTACCATCTCCTTTGTGCACTTGTTTAAAATCTGTCATCATTTTTCTCATTGCCTACTATGTTATCTCTGAATTCTCATTATTTGAGTTATAAAAACAGAGCTATGTACTTATGTCTACCACTAGTTTTTCCATCGGTGTCTCTCTTGGCAATTTGTTGGTCTAAAGCTCATTCTCTAATGAAATCCCATAGAAAAGTCTGTGGAAATAGCATCCAAGTCTTTGAATGTTGATAGCGGATGCACGCTTTCAACCTTGAGAGTCAGTGCTGGATGCAACCTGGGTTCACAGCTTCTTCCCTTCAGGGTCTAAAACATGTTCTCCCCATTTCTTTCATCATCAAATGCCACTGCTGAAAAGTCTAATAATAATCTAATATAAATTTACTTATAAATACAGTAGTATTTTTGCTGAGATGCCCTCCCACATCTTTTTCCTTAAAGTACAAAAATTTCCTAACATATGGCTTGATGGTATTTATTTTAGGTTGATATTCTCAGATAATTATGAGCCAAATTTCTTTGTCTATTTTCAGCATTATCAACTTATGGCAATTTTTTCTCATAATTTTTCATTTAAAAGAAAGTTGCCTATTGTGTCTTCACTTTATCTTGATATTGCTTGCTTATTTAATCTTGTGTTCCCTCTAGTTTAGTCTTCCTTCCTAAAATATTGTACTTTTATTTCTAATTCTTCCTTGAGTTTGGCCACCTTATTCCTGAGTCTTTCTGATGATGATTTATGATGCTCTTTAGCAATTTGAGTCATATCCTTAACATTTTGTGACAATGTGTTGCAGGAAATTTTTTAATGTTACTTGAGCATATTCAAATATCCTTTCATTGTTTATAGGGTTATTAGTTCGGTCCTTGTTCTCTTTATTCTCTTCAATAGTCACTTTGTATGAAATTTAATTCTGATCTGTATGTGTTGATCAGTTTTATGTTCTGATGGCCGTTCTGATTTTAGAGAATTCCTTCCTCTTCCCTCTCCAGATCAGGATTAAAATATGATGACTATATTTTTGAGGTGTCCTGGTTCTGGTTTTTTCTATATACTTTTTCTCTGGACTTCATTTTGCTTCTATGGTTGCTCTTCTAATTAATTTTTATTTTATTCCTAGAAGTTGATCCTCCCTGTAGGATCCTGTCCTGGAAGGGAGTCCTGGCAGGTCAGCTTTTATTCTCAAATTGGCTCACCATGATTTGTGACTGTGCGGGGCCTGTTTGGGGATCCTCCTGTGGTCAGGTCCATCTGATGTGCTGGGCTTCTCCCTGACTTCTTTTGTTCAGATGCCAATAGCCTGCAGGTGTTCTTCCATTAGTGATTTGTTCTCACCTACTTTTATTTTCAGATTTGTGGGAAATAATCTGTCTTAGTTTTCACCTTAGGTTTTATAAATAGGCTTTGGTTTTGCTATCAAGTTGCTCCATCTATTTTCTTTTCTTTTTTTAAAGAGAGAGGGACAGAGAGAGAGAGAGAGAGAGAGACATACAGACAGAATCAATTTTATTTAATTTTTCATGTGGCCTTCGTTGCTCAGACACTTCATTGTGCACATGGTTTGAACCCGCATACTAGTGCATGCCAGGCAAGTGCTGTAACCGCTGAGCCCCTGCTCCAGCCCCTGCTCCATCTATTTTCATATGAGGATCCAGGAAGATCCCCAAACCATTCTTATACATCCTTCCTCCCAAAATTAACACATTATTTCATAACGTTTGAGAGGCCAACCTATGCCAGCTGTGGACCCGTATTCTCATGGTACAACAATAACAAATGCTAATGTTGACATTTTTGCTTGTCCTTATACAGCTTGTACTTCATTCAATATAGCTCACAGTGACAAAAGCAAGACGGCCAATTATAATTCACCATGCTCCAGTAAAAAGTATAGAACATTATGAAGCATCAGGGAAGGGAAACTGTTTTGTGTTTCCCCTCTCTTTGTTGAAAAGTAATTAAAGTTAATACAGTTCTGAAAAGTAATTTAATACAGTTAAGACCAAAGATAGAATTTCCCCCAACTTTTGCATAATGTTATCAAAATCATTTATAGATAGAAATTCTGTTAGGGAGTATTAGCTATTAATCATTCATGATTATTTTAGTCATAGAACCAAGCACCTATCTTTTCTTACTTAGTAACAATTTTAATTTAGTCAAGGAAATTTGGTATTGACTGATCAGTCAGAGAGGTGTTCATTTAACTAACAAATAGATTTATAGCACTTACTATATTGCGGGACCTGTTTTGAGTAATTTGCATATGTTGACTTAGGTTAATAATAAATGATGCTTGAATCACCATCAATAATCAATCCATTTGTTCAACTATTCCAAAACTATGCATAGAAAGGAGCTGTGTTCCTTTGGTGTTACTGTTCTAGACAATTGGAGATAAGTTGAACGAGATGGAAGATTTCTGACCTCGTGATGCACATATTTAATGTTCCAGCTAAAAGATGACATATAAGTAAGTAGACAAATAAGTTCAAAAATGAAACAATTTCTGATTGTGAGAAATTGAGAAGAGTGAGCATAGGAGGATGTTTGAGGTGGGGCGCGGAGGGAGGCTTTGGAGACACGGCTGAGAAAGGGCAGTGGAGGAGGGCGTTTCTACTGATAAATAGATTGCGGACCCCACTTATTACATTTTCTTCTTCTCTATTCTCTTCTGATACTAGATTATCATGGTTTTGCCTACAAACATTTATAATTCTTCTAGAATTCAATAATTTGCCATTTATGCTTCCTGTTTGAACTTTTCTCCCCACTCCACTGCAATCTTTACATTTACTTAATTCTCCTAGATTTGAGAAAAATCAAACAATTTATCACTCATAACGGTACCCCTAGGAGTCAACACAGTGAAATTTTGAGTCTCACTCACATCTAGTTAATATATAATATCATATTTTCAAACTTAATATCAACCAAACAAATCAATTTTAAGTAATACTTACCTTTTCCAAGACAACCAATGACTGCTGCTTTTTTATTTAGATGTAATATACCAGAGTGTTCATCTCTTATATTTTCTGACTTGGTAATAGAGTGGGAAATCCATTTGGACTAAAAGCATGTAGCCTTTTCCCCTCTGCCCCCTATGAATCTCCACAAAGATGTGTAAGCTTCTCGAAAATTGCTTTCTTCTTCAAACTCAACTCTAAATACACAGAAGCATGCAGAAATAAGGAAGGAAAAAATGAATAAACTAAAATAAATATTCAAAAGAAATGCATCTGGATTTCTCTTTATAACTATGCTGTATGTTTGTACAATTATTTTCCAGTGCAAACAAATTAAAAGCGGACTTGGATTGTTTGCATTATTCCTTTAGTGTTTTAACTTACCATAATTATAATTTAGAGTTTTCTAGTTTCCTTGTAATTCTTTTTATAATCTTTCTGCTGCAACTTGGTAAGGAGAACAAGTAAGAGTCTGGGGGTAAATCAGACCTGAGTTAGATTTGCAGCTCGGGCTGGGTGAAGTGAAGTAACATGTTTACTTTCCCTAAAATGTAGTTTCCTTAGCTGTACACATGGGTATAATGTCTTCCCCACAATATTTAAGATTAAAGATTATGCATAAAAAGTAGGCAAGGCTGGGTGCGGTGGCATACACCTGTAATCCCAGCAGCCTGGGGTTGTGGGTCAGTGGTTAAGCACCCTTGGGTTCAATCTCTGCTATGCCCACCCCCCCACAAAAAAAATGTAGGCAAGACAGTGTCTGGAACAGGCAGACTCATCTTTCTCTCCTCTGTGGTTTCTTACCTCCCAGTGCTGCCCTCACGCCTCTTCACTAATTGTGCTAAAGCAACAAACTGAGCCCTGGGGTAGACTTTTCCTATAATAGGAGGCAAGGACTGAGTGTCCCTGGGTAAAAATGGCAATGCAGTTCTTGCCTTCACCAAACCATCGTCCTGGCCCCTGACCCCTCCCAGCTGCCTTTCTTGCTGCTTCTAAGCTGTACTCTTCTGAAGCTAAGCTGTCTAGGTGATCTCAAAACTTCCTTTCTCACAGGCACACTTGAACTCCATCCCCTTCCCTCCTGCACCAACTCTATGTATCTTTAGCCAGAAGAACTTAGCAATTCTTTAAACTTACAAGCAATGTTTTAATCAACTAGTCCGTGCTCACGCTGCCCTGGGTGGTTGGAAGTTCTTCCTCGAATCCTTCTACCTGGCCAAATTTGATGGCCTTGGAAGGTAATTTTAGCCTCAGTGAAGTCTTCACCAGGGTGATCACACATTTTAAACTTCAGAGCCCACTGGACTATGGCTCTTTCCACAGGCTCTTCTCACATCTCCCAAATACACAAGTTGCATATTATGGATTCCATAAAATGCAGCATCAAAACTGAAAGTGACATGAGCTGTCTAGACCATTAGTAGCCATCATGTCTTTAGATCCCTTCATCTTCTCTTCATTTGTTACCAATACTAGCACTTAGTTCTTTCATACGCTCAATGATTTTCAAGAATTGAACTAAAAATAAAATTAAACAAAATAAAATAAAATTATGTATTATAATTGTGATATGCAAAATGTAGAAAAAAACATAGCTGTTCTGGGAAGCAGATACTCAAATGACAGCTAAAATTTCTCCCTAGCTAATTGACTAGTGTTTGGTTCTCACACCATAGTCAGGCCACAAAGTCTCATCTTGGGAATAACTCTTAGTCATACAAGCTTCGGGCTTATGAAGTACTGGATATCAGCTGACATTCAGAGTAACCTCTGAGGAAGATCAAAACATTGGACAATACACATGTGTATGAATGTATGACTGTTAAATGTGTGTACCTGTAATAGTAAAGGTATTTACACAGACACACACACACCTTCCTTTTGTAATCAATGAGTCAACCAAGGAACAGACACGATCATTTCGTTGTTCATTTGTGAGGTTTAGAAAAGTGTTCAACACAGAGACGTCAGATATTTATTAGATAAATGAATGTGATAAGTGTAGAAGAGAAAACAGAGTCAGTGACTGAACATGGTATCTAAAATAGCACTCACCAACACAACTCTGTTCTCTCACCTGCTGGTATTTTTTTCATGACATGAATTAATGTTGACAGTAGTATAGCTTTATTTTTGCTGGCCAATTATCTCTCTCTCCCAAGAGAGCAGGCTTCTGGAGAAGAGCAGCTCCTGTGGTGTTGAGATTACATTGAAGCCAGGTGAGGATCACACAGAACAGTAGAAACGTACCGTAGGGGCTATGCGGAACCATGGGCATTGTCCACCCTGGAAGCTAAAATATGTCTTAATTCTTACTTTTTTTTTAAGTTAAAGATCCTTCACTTTTTATTTTAATCAATTTCTCTACCTTGTTAATGAAATCCAGAGAACTATTAGAAGTGTTCTACTTCTAAGGTTACAAAGAGTAATGACCTATTGGGCAAATATGCCATTTTTACTCTATCATTCTGCCTTATGAATGTACTGAAAATGACAATTACTCCTGTTTTCTGTATTACGTCTGAGAGATTTTGTTCCTGGGGGGGGGGTTTAGCCCTTTCAATTTATTTTTCCTCATTTATAGCTCAATTTTTTTCTGTACTCTCACTAATTTCATGTTGGTCTGTCACCAAATGACTTGACAACTGCCTTTGACTCCTACAGTCTCATGTAAGCAAATATTCTGTTTGTGATGAAGTTTGTTGCCACATTCAATTTGGCCTTCTCATGCTGCCTTATTTTAACAGAGCCTTGAAAATTCCCAAGTACATAAGCGTAACAACTTCAGGTGCAGCTACGCATAGCACAGAAACAAATCCAGCTATGTTCCAGCTTAAAGCAAGTGCATATCAGCTAGACTAATAAAGTAGGGCATGTATTTAATTTATAGAAATGGGAAAATTTCAGACTGAAATATTTTAATGGCATGGTGGCACCTGCTGGAGAAGTATGATATTTTAGGATATTTTACTTAGACATTCATTTGCAACTTTTTATAGGACCTATCGAGTGCTAGGCCTACGCTGGGGAGTGGGAATATGAGAAATGAATATTTTACAGTCCTCTCCTTAAGAGTTCCAACTGGGGAAAATTGATAGATGAAAATGATGGTACACTACAGTAAATACTGTGAAATAATTACTCATGGCGCTGAATGCATAGGCCCAAGTGATCATATTGCTTAGTGGGATGGAGGGTGGTAGAAGAAAAAGTTGAAATCTAAGTGAAGAGGAAAGCAGAAAGGACACTGTGGGTTGGAGAGACCACATAAACCAATGTGTGGAGGTAACTGCTATAAGATATGCAATGACAACATGTTGTCATAGAATAGATAGAACAAGTAGGGGATGGACCTCAAATGTAGAAAGAGAAAAGGAGTGAATCCTGGAAGCTGTGAAGAAATACAACAGAGATATTAAGCAGACCAGAGAAGTGGCAAGGGGAGATCAGCGAGGGAGGAGAAGGCCATGTACTCTACCATCGTGGCTGAACTCTAAGTTGTCACCAAAGACTAGGCCGCCCTTAGTTCATCTGATGTCCTTTGTACAGTACATTAGCTATTGCTTTGAAATAGCTCTTATTTTTATCAATCCGTTTCGTGGACGTTTTAGACAATTCACTGTTGGGTATTTATTTATTTAAAAAGTACTGTAATTGGGAATTGGGATTCAATAGTAAGCTCTAAGGCCCCAAAATTTCACACACACACACACACACACACACACACACACACACACACACACATTCTCTTATTTCCTTTTAGAAAAACAAAATTGGGCTAAAACAACGATATTTTAGAGCACTGGTGTTTCCATAGGGAGGCACCAAGGATCACTGCAAAGCATTGAGAGGGGTCTGGGCTGGTGTGTTGAAAAACACGTCCTCCAGAATTCCACCACCTTTATCTCAACTTTGGCTAGAGCACCTCCTCTATACTACTTTAACTACTGATGTCCTTGAAAGACTTCAATTGTCAAACAATAATGATAATGAGTTTAAAAGTCACAGGTCTGTCCAATCTCAAGGCCTGTCCAGCAAGGGCTTTCACTGTGACACAAGTATAATGAGCTTGGGAGTCAGTCAGACCTCCTCTGCTTTGGCTTCATCACTTATGGTATCTGTGAGCTAGACAAAGTAATCATTTCTTCTACCACCAGCACCCCATCTCTAGAAATGCAAGTTTTATTATGTGGACTCATAATTTATTAGTTTGAAGATGACAGTGAGATACCAGACATAAATAAAGTTCCTGACATTTCATCAGGCACTTAGAAGGGCTCCATCGATGGCAGCTCTTGGCGTTTTAAGAAGATTGAAGATGGAAGAGTGTACATTTCCCTGAAAGGATGTCAGACATAGCTTCATAAAGAGGGGGACAAAACCTTTTAGGATGGTTTATTTAGAGTTTTGTAAGTATTATGGTTTGGATATGAGGTGTCTTCCAAAAGCTCCTGTGTTAGTGCAGGAATAGTCAGAGGTGAAATGATTAGATCATGAGAGCTATAACCTAATGGGTTCCTACTGATGTGAATGGACCAACTGGGTAGTAACTGCAGGCAGGTGGGTTGTAGCTGAAAGAAGTAGGTCACTGGGGACATGCCCTTGGGAATTATATCTTGTTATTCTCGCTCTACTGCCACACCCTACTACCATGATGTTCTGCCTCACCGTAGGCCCACAGCAATAAAGTTGGCTCACCAAGGACTGAAATCTCTGAAACCACAAGCCAAAATAAACTTTTCCTCCTCTAAATTGTTCTTATCTGATATTTTGGTTACAGCAATGAAAAGCCGGCTACTACGATCAGCACATCTGGAAAGGAAAGTACTTCCAATGGTGGGAAAATGTACTAAGTCAGTTTTAGGTGAGAAATGAAGAGATCAGTTTGAAGTTAATAGTTCAGTCTTGTAGTAAAAAGAATTTAGTGTGGTGCACAAAAGCTGGAGCCATACAGGTAGAGCCTTGAAATTATAATTAGATTTAGTGGATATTTAGTGACCACCTACTGTATGTAAGAACATATCCTCAATTATAAGGGAGATGAATTACATATGATATCATGAACTCTACAAGATTGCAAACTCACTAAGGAGACTGAGACATTAACAGCATATGCCATATTTTTGTGAGGTTACAAAAATGTAAAACAAAATCAAATGCTGATGATAAAATTTTTGCAAAAATATCTTGTGGGAGAGTAAAAGGATGTGTTTTAAATATTGGCAGTAAAAAACCAAAAGGAAGTCTTTTATGCTGCAAACCCAATCATTTTCTCAAAGCAAAAATCTCTAGCACTCACTAGTTATGGATAAATGCTCCAAGTTTACTGAAAACACAAATCTATACTCATTCAGCCTAACTTAGTAAGAAATTGCATTTAAAAAGCTGTAAATCTCAACTTCAAACAAAGAAGTATTTCTATCAAAATTGCTACCATATTTTCACACTGTTGTAACTACTAAATTCTGATGACATTTCTAATAACTGGTGACTTTATTTGTTTGGATAAAGTAACTCAAAAACATAATTAACAAAACAGCACACAGATTTTCAAGTTCACTGGCACAGCACTAAGCAAATGAAGAGTGTCCCACATTTCCATGTACTAGGGGGAAGGTGAAGAATAAAAATTATGTGATTGATCTTGGTTACATGCGTGAGGCAGATTTCTTAGGCCAGCATCAAGCATGAACTCAAAGAAAAAGCTCTACTACATTTGGCACAGTCAAATAACTAATGCAGGTGCCCCATCTGAAAACTGAGAATTTTGAAAAGGGATCTTAATTTGATGGTTTGTCTGATGCAAACTATTATATTGTTGCAGAAAAGAAACTGATTATTATTGGGCACGTCCCTGGATGGTCTCAGAGACCAAAGTCACCGAGAGAAACTGTAGAACACACTGATGATACAACATCTGAGATAATGAAGAACTGGTAAGAGCACCCCAAGCTGTGCCCCTCCCTGTCCCAGAACAGGAAATCCTGCAACATGTTAACCTAGACAGTCCACTTGCTTTGTGTATAAAACCCAACGTAGAGTAGGTTTCATGGATCCGTCAGATGCAGTTCAATGTGGGGCACACATAGATAAGACTACATGTATTTTGAACAGCTTCCATGAGCCTCATAGCACAGGCTCATGATGAATTCTAGGTTTCGGTTATTCCCTTCTGCTTATCTGTAAGTAGTAAAGTTGCTTTGTATAACTGGTGTGAATTTTCTGTCTCATCAGTCTGGTGGAAGTTGACGGATATTCCCAAAATGCAAATAGGTGCACAATGAAATTGCTTCACTGTTGTTTTGCTTGGCAGCAAAGAAATTGCAGAAAGTCATTACCCAGTAAAGTTTCTTTATGCCTGAAAGACTGTGCTAAGTTTCATAACTTTGATGTGTAGAATTACTGAAGACCCTCAAAAAATAGGATTCTATTTACAAGGCAATGGGATCACCCCGCAAAGCTACCAGAACTTATAAGTGAATTTAGAAGTGTTGCAGGATATAAGATCAGTACACAAATATAAAATATAATACATATATTATAAGTGTATATTATATACGCATGTACTATTGGGTGATTTTTATCTAGAATACATAAAGAACATTTATATATTAATAATAATAAGAAAACCCAATTAAATATGGGCAAATGAACAAATGAACTGAACACTCTGTTAAAGAAGATACACAAATGCCAACCAAGCACACAAAAATATGCTCAAGAGTGTTATGAAAACTCATGGTCGTACAACTATACAGCCCACTCAACTGAGAAAAATTTAACACTGACTATAGCCAGTGTTGACAAAGCTGTAAATCCACTTTCAGAACCCTGCTCTGGTGGTGGCCCTAGGCTATGACAGCAAACACTTTGGAGACCATTTGGCAGGTTCCTTAAAATTTTAAAATACACCTACCATGTGATTCAGCCATCTAACTTGGTACTTTCCCAAGTGAAAGAAAATCTTAGGTGCATACTAAGACTGTACACAAGTGTTCATAGCAGCTTACTTGTAGTAGCACAAACTGGAAATCACCAAAATGTTCATCAACAGGTAAACCGACAAGTAACTTGTAGTATATCTGTATGTTATCCCCAGGGGGGAAATATATATATATATATATACATTCTTAATACATGTGGTTTGTATGAATTTCAAAATAATTACACTGAGTTAAAATCAATAAAAAAATAATACAGATTGTGTGATTATACTTATATACAATTCTAGAAAATTGAAACTCATACCTTTTTTCAGAAAACATATTGATGATTACAAAGATATGGAGTTTGGGGAATGGGGTGGAGGATGAGAGAAAGAATTAGAAAGGGCAAAGGAGACTTTGGGAGGTGATGGACACATTCATTACCTTGATTGTGGAGATAGTTCCATAAGAGTATCCTAAATAAAAGATCATCAAATGAAAAGATATGTGAACTTTATGATTTATTGATTAAGCTAAATAAAGCTTAAAAAGAGTTTTTAAAAAAGTAGACATCGAAGAGCTATAAAATGTGACATAATAGATACTGGAGAAACAGAAATAGATTCTAAGATCACAAATGCTGGAACTAGTTGGCAATGATACTGTAGATATAATAAACATGTGCAATAATTCTTATGGGAAATTGGAAGCTCTGTAGCTACAAATGCAGTAAAAAAAAAAAAAGGAATTTAAAAATACACATGGTATGGGGCTGGAGCAGTGGCTTGGTGGTTATGGCACTTGCCCGACAAGCATGAGTACATGGGTTCAAACCCCAGCACCCATGTGCACAACTGGGTGTTGGAGCAACGAGGACCATGTAAAAAATTCAATAAAAATTGATTCTCTCTGTCTCTTTCTCTCACTGTCCTTCTATATTTAAAAAAAGTACATATGGTAGATGAATATATGCATAAAAAGGGTTAAAAAGTTGACTATAGTTCAATAGACATCATCTAAGTTATTAGTTTTTTAAAAAATGAATAAAACTTCAGCAAATGGTGGAGAAATAGGAAACAATCCAACATAGTCCAATTAGGATTTTAAGAAGTAGAGAAGAGAGATCAAGTAGCTCAAGAAGTATTTGAAGAATAGTAGTTGAACCTGTGAAAACAAGAAATTCAGCAACTCCCAATCATGATGAATATAAAGAAAACCTCAAATAGACACTTCATATTCAAACTGTTGAAAGCTTAAAAAAAAACCCACATAAAACAACAAAACAATCTGAAAAGCACCCAGGGAGGGAGTTATATTTCATAGACTACAACTGTGCAGATAAAACAATGAAACCAAAAGACAATGAAATATCAGACCCCAAAAAAGGCAAACCATAATTCATATGTTTTTTCCAGTTTAGGATTTTTTTTTTGAGAGCTGAGGACCAAACTCAGAACCTTTGGGTGCTAGATAAACACTCTGCCACTTAGCTAAATCCCCAGCCACAAATTTAGAATAATTTTTTAAAAATCAGAAAGAATTTGATACCAGTAAATCCTTTATGCAGTACATCGTAAAGGAAGCTCTTCAGACTGAAGCAAAACACTGCACACTGTACCGTACTATAGTCTAGCCTTACATGTATTGCACATACATGTAACACTTTGTCCATATGTCTTCTTTTGTTCGTTCTTTTATTTGGTACCAAGGATTGAACCCAGATGCTTAACAAGACACATCTGCAAACCTTTTGTTTTTTATTTTGAGACAGGATCTCACTAGGCTGCTTAGAGCTTTGCTAAGTTGGTGAAGCTGGCTTGGGACTCGTGATCCTCCTGCCTCAACCTCCTGAATTTCTGGGACTATAGGCATGTACCAACACACCTGGTTTGTCTATATTTTGTGGATATATGAAAATTGAGATCTACCAGATAAAATGAAAAGGATAAAAATGAAAAAATATGTGCACAATTGTATGACACTTCTGGTTGTTTTTTTTTAAATAAGTAACTACTTAAATCAAGGCAATTAATTAAGTATTTAAAGGAAACTCAGTAAATAGTATGACAGTATATTTAAACTCAAACATATGACTAATTGGACTAAATACAAGCATTTAATATATCAATCAGAAATCTAGTTGTCAAGCAAGAGTCAACTGTATGCTATATAAATGAGACATATTTTAAATATTCTTAAATGCTTAAGTAAAACAACAAGAAAAGTTTGTTTTGTTTTGTTCTTCATAGAAACAGTCATTATAAGAATGTTGTCAGGGCTACATTTCAGGATACAGGTCCAAAGAGAATAATCTAGTGTTTCTTGCTTCTCATCTCTATGATAAACTTAGCATTGTACATACTTTAAAAGATATGAAAATATGAAGAACTTTGAACAAAGAAAGACCACAGTGATACATGAATTTCTGAAAGAGCACTCAGCAAGCAATTAGCAAGGTGAATGGAGAATGATAAGGTTCTACCCGAGGAGGTTTAGAAAAGGCCATTTGCCAGGCCAACTGAGATATGGAAAAGACTTAAACTGTAACACTGAAAACTGAGAAGAGAAGGAAAAAAATTATATAGTAGGTAAAATAATTTTGGCTAGTCAAAATAGTAGAATATTCCATGAAAAAAGAAATCTAGGTTACAGTCTAAATTTCTGAACCTGCCCATGGATCAGATGCCAAAATATACAATGTGGATTCATGAAGAGTTTCTTAAGTAACACACACTACTAGTGTCTATTGTAGCAACAGTATTCTAAGCATCCTCCATATATGAACTGTGATTTAATTCTCAGGAAGTCTGATTAGTTATGTTATTTTCACCAACTCCACTTTTCACATTAGTAATGAAGTCTAAATGAAAACTAGGTAAAGTTAAGAAAGGATAATAAAATTCTGTTTGAGGTTCCAGGAGGACATTTGGGGTGAAACAGACAGTAGATATTTTGAAAGACAGATGTGGTCTAGACATAGAAATTAAAGCATAATCAAATAAGGTATTTGAATCAATAGTAATATTTGTAACTGCCCAAGGAAAGCAGTCTTAAAATAAGAATCTAAGAGGTGAACAAGGGGCAAGAATTATTGTACTGACATAAATGAATTAGGAGCAGAAAACAGGAATTTTCTAAAAGAAAGTATGGATAAGGTTAAATCCGTTAGCCAGGGGCCAATAGGAATAATCACTAAGAAGTTATTCATAGGCATGCTATGCTTTAAATGTAAGATGTCCCCTCAAAGCCCACGTGTGAGACAATGCAAGAATTTTCAGAGGTGAAATGATTTTATTATGTGGTCTTTTTTATCTAATTAGTGGATTAATCCACTGATATGGATTAACTGGATGGTAATTGGTTAATAGGGAGGGTGTGGCCAGAGGAAGCAGGTCAGTGGGGGAATATCTCTGGGGTTTATATTTTGATCCTAGAGAGCAAAGCTCTCTGCTTCCTGGTTTCCATGTCCTGAGTTGCTGTCCTCTTCCATGATGGCCTGCCTCTCTCAGGTCCTGAGCTGTGAGGTCAACTGACCATGGACCGAAACCATGAGCCAAAATGAACTATTCCTCCTCTAAGTTGTTCTTGTCAATGTCTTTTGGTCTCAGTGATAAAAAAAAAAAAAAAAAAAAACTGATTTCAGGAAGGCTTAATGAGAGTTTTAGTAAATTATGAAGTCGGAAGAACAAACAGCTGTTTTAGAAACCATTAATTTGAGATGACATTGGTTTAGAGGCAATTTCTTGGCCAGTGGATATCCCGTGACTTGGCCAACTTACTGTGTTAGAAGAGCCTAATAAATATTCAGTGTGGCATCACGAATGGTTTGAGAACCGAGGTAGGGAGAGAAAGACTGTCCAAGAGTCAAGGCACCAAGAGCCTGCTAAAGGAGTAGGTATCACTCCAAAGGATGACAAGGAAATGCAATCTCACGTGACTCCTATAGGTAGCTTTGACTAGTGAGAAGAAGCTTTTATTCATAAAAAGAGTAAGAAATGAGAGACCATCTCACTGCTTTCAGTTGAGGTTCAAGGAGTCTGATGCACGGAATACTCAATATTTTTATAAAGCTCTAAGGAACTCCTTGCAGCACAAAGTGTAGGCCCAGCAGAATCAACCACCCCCAGGTGCTTGCTAAAAATGCAGACTCAGGTCCCTGCCTGAACCTGAGAGAGAGTGAGGATGATCTTACAAGGATGATCTTCCCCAGAGAACTTCTAGGCATATAAAATTTTGACTGATAATTTATCATTCTCAACTAGACAACAGAGCCACATGGAGAAAGTGGCAGTCCAGAAGTAGAAAGGAGGAACCTCTCTCATTCATGCCATTTTGTCCACTGAGCACTAAATTCACCATGTGTGTCACAATAGACCTTCAAAAATGTTGGAGATGTTTTAGAAAAAGCCTTTAAACCAAAGGGAAGAAAAAAACTTGAAATTAGTGCTAAATAAGTATATAACAAAGCATTATGCCAATTTCATAAAATAATAACATTTAGAAAACAAAAATTCACTATAGCTGAAAACTAACATTAGATGATATTTGTCTCTTTACGGGAATTCTTGAATACACTTAGTGATAATCTAGAAATAAATTAATTAAAAGGCACATAATTTTTAAAATCATTCCAATAAGTCCCAAAATGTGTGTGTGTGTGTGTGTGTGTGTGTGAAATAAAGAGATAAAACGGTTTATATGTACCTCCCATGAACATCTTTCCCTTCATCTCAGCATCAGAGTGGATGTTTGACTCCCAAAGCTCCTGCATTGTCCTGGGTCTGCAACCGAACCCTGTGTTAGGCTAGGGTAGAACAGGAAGTGTCAGAGTTTACCCCAACCCCACTCCACGCCATGAATGATGTAAACTCCTTTCTCACACAGTTCCCACAGTCCTGGGCAGAGTACAGATGGGTCCTAAGCATTACAAGGTAAAGATGAGATGTGTATTTCTTGGCTCGGTTGCCAAATGCAGGGTTGTTAATGCCTGCCTCCACACCAGGAACAAAACCCCAGAATAATCAAACAATTGCCCAGGAAGCCATTTGGATTGAAGCTAGCCTCTCCTTCAAGAACGGAAGAGCCGAACCTTGCCAGCTTTGATTTGCACGCCTTTCAGCTACTATTTCCAGCAGATTCCGTTCATACAACTCTAGCTTTCATTTAGGGCTGAGCTCATTGACTAGAAAAATAAAGAAGAACAGGGGAAAAAAAAGAAAACCAAGAAAAGAAATCAAGGAAAGGATTCATTGATTATGCAAAGTGTTGCTTTGGGAAAGAGGAAAATCTTGTTAGAAGCCTGGCAAACTCAATTCATTAGAGACCTAGTGACATCTTCTGAACACAGAATTTTACCCCAGGTTAGTCTGACACGTCAAGTGGTCTTGCCGTTGGGTAGGGGCACTCTATCGCCATCCATTCTGTCTGTCACATTCTTTGCATTCTGCATCAGATTTTTAACAAAGGCAAGAAGTTGGCTACTGAAAAACATAGGCTCAAAATACTTGGGACTTACAGAAAATTAAAGACCCTGAAGTCAAGGATGGTGGTTCTGACCACTCAACCTGTCCTCTCAAAGCTCAATCTATTTTCTCAATACACAGACCTTATTTCCATTGTCTTCCTCTCTCCTACACAGTCCCACTCAATCTCCTTTCAACCTAATGATTCACCATATGCAATATCGATAAATGAATGAGAACATTCTATCAGATCTCACAATGGTGTGTGAGAATCAACTGCTGGATATTCTGATTATCCACACGGTGTCCATATGAAGGAAGATTTTTTTTTCTCTTCCTTTCTTTGGGAGCATCAAATGCTACCACTCATTAACCTTCCTCCTTCCTAGAAATAATTTGCCTTAGGGTTAAAATTACCATTTAAATTCATCAAAGTTCCACTTTGGCTTTGTGAAAAAATGTCCAAATCATAGTGATTTCAATACGACAGAGCATCCTGGTTTCAGGAAGTAGTCTCAAAATATATGCCTGAGTGCAACAGTGAGACTTGAGTTATACAATAGTATTAGGAGGTAGATGAACGTAGATGACTACATTCCAAAGGAAAGCTTAGAGTGATTGACAGAAGATTCTCTCTTTAAACTGTTCAGAAAAAGATCTTATTAATAATTGGAATTAAAGCATCCAAATGATTCTAGCTCAACATGCAATTTATCAAAAGTGGGATATTAGTCATTATCTTTTGAATTTTATATATAATTCTGTAGACTTGGTTATCTGATTTTCAAGTGTGCAATAAACTAGCAGGAAGAAAAATTAACGCTACAGCCACACATGTTGGTATCAGCATACAAATAAAGAAAATATGAGGGAAATTACTTTTAAAGTTCATGTGCACAGCTCAGAGGTCACTTAGAGTAGTATCAAATGACTTCCACTAACACAATGTGTCCTGGTAAGAGCACCCAGAGCCTTCACAGCCCTAATATCCATTGGGATATCTGAGATCAACAGGATGCACTATATTTACAAACCATTATGAAAAGAGCAAGGTAAGAGAGTATGTGCGATTTTTTTTTTTTTTTTTTTTTTGCCACACTGCACCTACAAAGTTAATTAGTTGAAATAATTGATACCGGAAGTCATAAGCACGCAGCTCTCTAAACAAACTCCACTACTCACAATCACTGACTATGCCTAGGATTCTGACAGCCTCAGTTCCAATACACATAAAAAAAAACCTCACAGCGATTCATCTTACCAGCTTCCTACCAGAGACACTTCTTAGGAGAGATTCCTATTTTCACCTCAATGGTCACAACAACTCAGAGTGGTAGCATGACATCATGTCCTATTTGTGAATAGGTACACCAAACTAACGCAGAAAAGGGAAAATGAGCCAGGCTACTCTTCAGCATTAACGGATTTGGCTTTTTTTTTTTTTTCACTTAATCATTCAGAATTAGTAAATGTGTGGTGTGGATGCACACTAAGTACCAAGATGGGTGGTGAAAAAGTAGAGATAATGCAATACTTTTTTGGAAAATAGGCACATCAACAAATATTGGGAAGAAGAGTTTCAAAAGGAGTTAAAATTCAGAAGGTTCAACATGACCAAAATCCCACACACACAGCGCCAAACTTTCTCCCTTGGATCATGATTCCGTATTTTGTTGGGCTCAATAAGCATAAGCTACTTTGCCACTCCAGAATGGTATCATTGTATCTTGCTCAATTCCAAGGCATCACTGAGACAAACTTGATGGGTGCCCATATTCAGTGAATAGAATGTAAAATTGAAGATTCAATAGA
Source organism: Aplodontia rufa (assembly GCA_004027875.1). NCBI lineage: Eukaryota > Metazoa > Chordata > Mammalia > Rodentia > Aplodontiidae > Aplodontia > Aplodontia rufa. Next base: position 18,009 of record PVKS010008143.1, read on the forward strand.
TACTAAAACTTCCTACAAACTATACAGCTAGTTAATTGTGAAGCCAGACAGGAAGTTAACTTTAAGTACTGATTAGTAAATACTGCTTATTATATCCTCTCATTCATGCATCATGTCAGTGAAAACATTAGCTATCCCATTTCATAGGTTAAAATATCATTCTGGTGCTCTGTTTACAAAGCAGCATAAATGAAGCTTGTTCCCCAAATGGTATCACGTTTGCTGTTTTGCTAGTGAACTTTTTCTACCTCATCTCTCAACACTCCACCAGCAGAATTTATGAACCAATTCACTGTTAGTCCTACATTACTTACAGTGTGAACTTCTTTGCAATAACTGCTGTTTCCAGGGAAAGTGCAAAAAAGTAATTTATGAATAGCCCCAACCTTCTTACTATGTATATTTAAAGCTTGTCAGATATTGTGGGATGGCATGGAGCTTCTTTCTGCTTAGGGTCATTCAAGATGTGATCAAACACAATTCAGATTTTTTCCCCAGAGAATTTTAAAAGGAGAGCGATATTAAATTGGCCTTTTTCCTCCTAAGTTATCAGCTAAAATTTAATCAATGATGTTGTGAACAAGAACCCATGGAAATACAAAATAGGCATAATATAGAACCCTTGTCTATAAAGAAACAAAAACTTGAAGGTTTTCATAAATTATTAAAGGACAGTTCCTGTGCTCAATATGACAAAAGATTCCATAGGATTAAAAACCTTACACTGCGTGCACTTTCAAAATGTCCATTCTGAAGCCAGGGCATTTATTAGGTGATTTGTTTTCTTTTAATAGTTTTCTGTCTAGATTATAAAAAACATATATGATAATGTCAACTGTTGATTTCTGCTACAAGGGCTAATTAGAAAACTGCATTGACTATGAAAAGCCAATTTTATTAAGGCTGCTGCAGTAAGTCAATAACGAAGACTGCAGTTTTGTGAACTGTCATTTAACAAGTAAGCTGTTTACCCAAATAAGCAATCAATTGTTCTAATGGGAAAGCAATTAGCCCAGATGAATTTTATAGTTTGGCTATATTGGCTTTAGGGAATTTTATGAAGCAACAAAACTCTGAATTGACTTTACTGCCTTATCCTCCTGGTTGAGCATTTTTCTAGAATAAAGGGAGTAACCCAGGGGCTCTGCACAGCATCAGTTCTGATTTTCTTCCTGGGATCCCAGGTGACATGGGCCATGTGTGGACCACCCACTTTGTTAAATGTGATGTATGATTATTGCTTCTGCTTTAAAGGATATCTTGACACATTCCAGGGACCACCAATTAAAAGAGCACAAATCAAATGTATTGATTTAATTTTACCTAAAACCAAATGTCTTTTTTTTCATTTTAGTGCTGGGATCTAACAATCAAATAATAAATATCTGCATAGAGATGGAGGGAAACTCTTACTGGGAGAAACAAACCTTTCATGTAGAATTTGGAAAGCTTGGACCTATCATTCCTCAATAAACTAAAATTATATAAAACATATTCATTAATAATGATGTCACTGTCAGAAAAAGCACATAAAGGCAAAATCAGCCCTTCTCCTGGATGATGCATTCAATTTGAAAAGGTCACGAGAAGAAAACAATGTAAATCTGATAATAACGTAAAACTCCCCGTTGAATAACAACGTGAATCTTCCCAGGAAACAACTCCAAGATTACTTTTTATGTTTTTTACTTATAGGGGCTATACTAAGACTTTGTGCACATAATTTTTACTTAATAGCAACAACAACCTTGCAAAGCAGAGAGTGGTCACACCATTTCACAGAAAACCAAAATGGAACAGGTTAAACCTGGAGCTAATTCATGCACACAGATAGTGATAAAAACACAGATCTGAATTCGGTGTATTTTATTTCTAGGCCTGTTACTCTAGCTAAGAAGATGAGGGTAAACAGTTTTCATCAGGAAATTAGAATCCTGGTGCTCTTAGAACTTGACCTTTCTGATGACTTTTATAAGAGACTATCTGTAGCGGCAGAGAACTGTGCTGTAAATCTTTGCAAGAGCAAAACCTTGACTTGAAAGTAGTTGTATGGTAGGCAGAACTCTAGGAACCACTAATCTAAGTGTTGTTGTAAAGGGATTTCACAAATACAATTACGATCCCAATTAGTCAACTCTAAACTAGGAAAATTATCTGAGTGAGCCTGATCTAATCACAAGAGGACTCTAAATCTACTATTGTGGCCAGAAACAGGTAAGTCAAAAATTGAAGCCAGAGAGTCATTTGGCCCAAGACTTTGAGATGGAGGGGTGATGTGACAGGGCATGTGAGTGATCTCTAGTAGCTGGTGGCTCCCAGTTGAGAGCCATTAAAAAGTAGGGTCCTCAAACTACAAATGCAAGGGTTTGAATATGATGGACAATCTGGATTAGCTGGGAAGCATATTCTTCCTCAAAACATGCAGACAGAAAAAGCACAGCCTGGCCAACACCTGATCCATGTCAAGACCCTGAGCCTGAAATTCCCCCATGTCATAGTCAAATTTTGATTTACAGAACCAGGGGCTGGTAGATAGATATTGCTTTAAAGCATTAAATTTATAGTTATTTGTTGCATGGCAATAAAAAAGTGGAGGGTTTCAAACTATATTTACGAAACAACAGTGCTAATCTGTGATAGGGTCTTTAATGACTATTTCATATAAATTTGAAAATGATTTGCCTTATCTAGAAAAAGGATAATCAATTTTCTGCAAACACATTTGCAGGAAAAATTAATGGTGTATAAATAAACAGTAGGTTCATTAAATTCCTTTGGTCATCTAATCATGTGGACTTATAAGCAAATAATGATGATATTATTAATAATAATATGAAAATAATGCTTTAGAGTGTTCACTGTACTTCCATATTCACGTTATCATTTAAGACTTACTATAACTCAGTGGGGAAGAAAAGTTATCATCTGTCTTCACTAAATGCAGAGCATTTTAAAGATTTTTTTTTATACAAGGGATTGAACTCAGGGGTACTTAACCAGCAAGCCACATTTCCAGCCCTTTAGACAGGGTCTTACTAAGTTGCTTAGGGCCTCACTTAGATGCTGAGGCTGTCCTTGAACTTGCAATCCTCCTGGTCGCCTCCCAAATTGCTGGGATTACAGGCATGTTCCATTGTGCCCAGCTAAAGACATTTATATTTTAATTCAAACTGGTTTTGCAAAAGTTTGAATTAAGCTTAAAATGTTGGGATCTGTACGAAGAAAAATTATCCATAGCCAACATGGGATTCATTACACGCATCTATAAAATGGAGTTCTATATGGCCATTAAAATATAATCTATAGCAATCCACATACAGTTTGTGGTTTAGGGGCTGGAGCAGTGGCTGAGTGGTAGAGCACTCGCCTGACATGAGCAAGGACCTGGATTCAAACCCCTGCACCACGTACACAACTAAGTGTCAGAAAAACTAAAACCAGATGAAAATAAGTAAAATTGGTTCTCTCTCTCTCTCTTTAAAAAAGAAAATTGTGATCTATATTTTCATGAGAAATTATTGATTACATTATATACAAGAAATCCATTAAAAAAACATTATATACACATTCAGAGACATGTACTATACCCAATTTTTGACAGAGGTTATCTGTGGAATGTGGTACATTTTATTTTCCTTCTAATGCTTTTATAAATTTCCTGCATCTTATAAATACTGTAGTTTATAGAAGAAGTTGGATATCAGGAAAATAACAATAAACTGTGTCATTTTACAGAGTAATTTTATTCAAACTCTCCCTCAGTCTAGCTGTGTCAAAGCAACATGGTTATTATTATAAGTCTGGGTGTCTATAGGGAGGTTGAGAACTAAACATGGAGTAAAGCTCTCGTCTTCATGAGTCTGATATTTGTCCCCCCCCCCAGTGTGGCTGCGGACCTATATGTCACATGCTGTCATCTTCAGCTTCAGTGGCCATCCTACATGCTGTCTTCTTGTTCTCCACCAGATGTTTTGACTTTTAGAGCAAGTGCCAGTTGAAGTCCCCAACAACATCCCAGACCAAGTCAAGTGTGCCAAGCACCAAAGGGAACTAAGAAAACACTTGTCTCCTCTGGAGCAGCTGCTGGCACCATTCTGTTTTTCCCAAACTCCAACCGAAGAAAGCGGGGGAAGATTTTCCTCCTCCATTTTCTATCTCATGGACTATGCAAATGCAATACTCTTTGAACTGAGCTTCCAAACAGAGTTGCTGAAACCTATCCATTTCTAGCCAGAGGCAGTTAGATAAAAATGCTGCGGGTTCTTTTGACAAACATAAGTAGGTGCAACTCGACCAGGTTTCAAACTCTGACCCTTACAGGGATTATGTCCTTAAGATCCTACTCTGTGTGGTTCACTCCTGGTTCCCTTCATGTCTGAAGAATAAACTTAGGATTGTGACACAGTGTGAAAAATCTTGGGTCTTCACCTGCCCTGAACCTACGAAAGTGTCAAGTCCATTGACACTGACGGAAAATATTCCATTTAGGGTCCAATGGATGGGTGAGTTTTGGCATGTTGGAAGGGTCATCTTCAAAGAGGAAAAGAATAGAATCAAAATGTGGTGTAACACAATATTTTAACATTTTGAAAAAGAAATGCTTAGGCTCAACATACTATGAAAGCTATTTTAAGTTTTAATTACTTTCAGTCTTTTGCCCACATACATATTTATTTGTTTTTACATAGCTGTCATCTTATGATACTTACCATCTGGCATTATTCTTCTGAACATTTATCAAGTTATAAAAATGTCCCCATGCTTCTTATGTGGTATATTAATTTCTATTTTTAAAGGCTGCACAATTCCTACCAAGTAGATATGCTGGTTTGATACATCAGTTATTTTTCCAAGTTCTCTACCTTTCACCAGCTTCCACAAATGCATATTCTTTTTGTTTGTTTGTTTTTTGTTTTTTGTACCAGAGATTGAACACAGGGCTGCTTAACCACTGACACACATCCTCAGCCCTTTTTATATTTTAATAAGTTTCTGAGGCTAGCTTTGAACTCACAATCCTCCAATCTCAGCTTCTTGAGCTGCTGGGATTACAGGCCTGCACCACTATAACCAGCTCAAAAGTGAGTATTTTTTGCTTAAACTTTAGGCAAAGATATGCAGGTAATCAGGCCTTATCAGCAGCCCTTGCCCCAAACTAGGACTCAAGGTTGCTTTACCTTCCTAGGGCTATTCCTGGTCATATAAATGGGGTAACATAAGCTGGGTCTTTTGATGGAAATTGGTTTTGTCAGCTTTTCCATTGCTATCAACCAAAGATCTGACAAAAAACAACATTAGGAGGAAAAGTTTGTTTTAGGGCTCGTGGTTTCAGCGGTCTCAGTCCACAAAAGGCTGGCTCCATTCCTTGGGGCTCAAAGTGGGGCAGAACATCATGGCGGAATAGTGCGGCCAAGGCATCACGTGGGGAAACAGTCTCCACCCCAGATACAAAATACATGCCCCCAATGCACGCCTTCTCCAGCCACGCCCCACCTGCCTTCAGTTGCCAGTTAATCCCTACTCACAGATTGGATAAAAGCTCTTCTAACCCAATCATTTCACCTCAGCCTTCCTGCATTGTCACATGTGAGCTTTTGGAGGACACTTCACATTCAAAGCATAACAGAGCTCATCAGTAGAGTCAAGTTGGAAGACAGGAGAGAAAAGGTAAAATCCATAGACAGATGGGAGAGGAATCAGCTCTTTCCTGGCTCCTCGGACTAGAAATAGGTCATTGACACCAGTTTGTGCTGATGGGAACAGGCGCTTTTCCAACTCCCAAGTAGTATAACTCTTCATTGAGGAAAAATAAAAGAGCAAGCATCTCTAAATACCTTTGGATGGGCATCATCATACAAGTGATGAAGTTTCTGATACAGCATATTTGAAGTGTTAGTAATTAAGATTGGAAATCTTAAGGTAGAAATATTTCATCTTGTTAAGTGAAGCCTTGGAGGAGTCTACTATACACAACAGCACAAAGATGACAAACTCATAGCCTGATTTTACTTTAATATTTTAATAGACTCTGTTTAGGACAACTTGAGGTTCAGAGCAATTTTGAGAGAAAGTATAGGGGTTTCTGGTGTACCCTCTGCCCCCACACATACACAGCCTCCTGCACTAGAGTGGTCTGCTTGTTACAGTAAACCTGTAATGACACACCACTGCCACCCAGAGTCCGTAGTTTATATTAGGGCTGTCTCAGTGTTGTGTTTTCTAAGGGTTTGGACAACTATAGCATCATACAGTGTCACTTCACTGCCCTAAAATTCCTGTTATGACCTCACTTTTTAAATTGAGCATTCATTATGGAAATAGAAATTATGCTAATACAAGACAGAACACTGAATCTTACATTGTTGGTAACAGTTATTGTGATTGTAATTGTTAAGGAGTTTTTAACTTAGCATTTTAGGTAAAATAATGTCTAGAATTCTAGTCATAACTCTGGTGTTAAAAACAACCTGCTCTGGCTGGAGCAGTTGCTCAGCGGTTACGGCCCTTGCCTGGCACGTGTGAGGATGCGAGTTCGAACCCCAGCACCACGTACACAACTAAATGTTGGAGCATTGAAAGCAGATGAAAATTTAAATAAAATTGATTCTCTCTTTCCCTCTCTCATTGTCCCTCACTCTCAAAAGAAAAAAAAAAACCTGCTCAGGTCCTGAAGAAAGTCATTAATGGCCCATAAAGTGTCTTTGCATAAAATTTAAGGGGGTTGGGAATTTAGTTCAGTGGCACAGTGCTTCCTAACATGTTCAAGGCCCCGAGTTTGGTCCTCAGCCCTAAAAAAAAAAAAATTTAAGAAGGTTAACCCAAGTCCAAGTCCATAGGAGTGTTAGGAGTGTAGGTACCCCTGTCACGTATTTTTCTCCCTGATTCCCCCTGGCTTGGGTGTCCTGGGACAGGGCACTTTTGACATCATGGTGTACAGCAGTCCTGATCCTGAATATTAAAATGTCCTTTTTAAAGTTTGCCTCCGGCTGTTTTGCTTGGCAGCCAAGTATCTATCAGATGCCAAAGTAGGATCACTGCTCCCTACCAGGTCATTTCATGCCTCACCAGGAGTTTGGCCCGTTAGCAAATTTCTCTGCCATGTACGACAGCCACCAGAAAAGAGGCCAAGACGCAGTTACTGAAAAGCCCATTAGCTTCAGTGCCTTCCTTTTCTCCCTGAGGAGCTGCTGGGTGTCCTTGAGGCATTACTCATTTGTATATGAGGGGAAGGTGAGGAAGCAAATGAAATGATTTTCCTTTTCCATTAGCTAAATTGTTTGGATCACTAATAAAGGTAACCTTAGTAATAAGAGTAACTGGATGGCAGATATCTTTGGTTTTTCCTTTTTTTCTAAGGTGACTCGCCGAATTTTTAATTTGAACTTGTGCTTCCAGAGAGTACGGCAAACAATAAAAAAAGAAGTAACTTGCTCCAAGGCATCTATGGTGTCTTATGTTCATGACAGGATCTATCCTGTGTTTCAACAATCTAGGCCTCACCTAATACAGTAGCCACCGGCCATTCATCTCTCTTGCGGACATGAAATGTAGGTCGTAGGAATTGAGATGTACCTCAAGTGTGAAATACACAACAAATTTTGAAGATTTAGTGTAAATGAAAAATATCTCAAGCATATTTATTTGGTCAGTAATTTACTTATTCAAGAGTTTGCTACTATAATAATTATTAAAAATAGAACAGTGAATCAGACAGGCTCAGTTCTAGCCTTCATGGAGCTTAAAGATAACCAGATGTTAAAATTTTTCTTCCTTGATTGCTTAGCCTTTCACATGAATACCCTGACTGTATTTCTGATTCTCTTGAACAGATACCACTGTCGCCTGCTGCAATGTCAAGCCCAAGGATGCAAATCAAGAGTTAGTTGCCAACTGTTCCCAGGCCAAAACACATTTTCTCATTTCTCTAGAGCCTCATTGTCTGATAACATAGCTACTTGTTCCATGTGACTGCGAACACTTGAAATGTGGCCAGTCTGAATGCAGACATACCGCTAATGTAAAATACACTGTGGATTCCATACATAGCATGAAAAACCAAATATAAAATACCTCATTCTTTTTTTAATATTGAGACCATGGTAAAATGATATTTCATATATATTGGATTAAATAAAGCATACTGTTAAGATTAATTTCACCTGCTTCTTTTTAATTGGGTTACATTATTTTTTATTGGCCAGCATTTCTCCAACTTTTTCCTACTCTATCAGTGCCAAAGACCACAGTAAATGGAGGTTAGCCTTTCCAGAAAGCTGTGGAACAACATATGGAGGAACTTGAACCTGGCTAGGGAACGGTAAGCAGCCTTACCCCTAAGCCCCACCTTCCCTTTCCTGTTTGAAGGGTCACTTGTACTTTGAATGAGTGATTAGTGAAGTGGCTGAACAGCTTGTAGCTTGAAAGGCAACAGATGGTCATCAGAAAACCTGAGTTCTCTGTTCTTGGAATTCTCACTTACCAAATGATCAAGAGCAAATCGTGAGATGTTGTGGAATCTCTCTCTTTAGGTATGAAAACAAAAATAACCTACCCTCTCTGTTTTGGATAATATTGTAAAAAGTGAGAAAGATACTACATTAAATCACCTGATATATTATAAAAACCTTTTGCCGTTATCTTCATTTATAACAATTATCATAATAGCTACTTCTGTAGGCAATCAAGAAAAAATTTTGAGATAAAGAATAAATACTAAAACCTTGGGGGAAATTCCAAAACTAGCACAAATTTGACAGAAATATTTGAATAGTAATAAATAAACAGTAAAGCTGACAAAGGAAGGAGAGGGTTAAAGGAACAGGGATTTAAACAGGCATACAAAAAAATAGAGACGATTTCGTTTGGGAAAATTGCTTCTTTATCAATCGTCTGATGTCAGGAGATCACTCTGATGTTTCCTACCTTTCCAATGAGTTTTCTCTTACAGGAGAAATTAAAATACCACTGCTTAAAAATAAGACCCACTCCCTATTTATGTTGTAGACATTGTTTATTTATGGTGGCGGCACGGAGTGGACTCTGATTTCACACTGCATAAGTTGGAGCTTTGAAACAGAGGGGACTCTGTACAGTCTCTGGCTGAGCAATGCCAGGCACCACACCACTTAGCCCATAATGGCACAGTAGGGAAACACAGAGGCACAATTATTTTCCTGAGTATCTGAGCTGGGTGCAAAATCCCTGGTCTCCATCAGACCCTGAAAATCAAGGGGGATCAGAGGGCCTCAGAATTCCTGCTTTGGCTGTGCTTGTTATATGCAGTCTGAGAAGTTTGTAGAAGTGTGGAAAGCTGAGGTGTTTTGTGCTAACTTAACTGCACAAAGATTCAAAAAGGATTTCAGATGAAAGCCAATTTCCATCAATATATTTTCTAATGTGCATGACGAAGAGAGTTACCCCATAGAGAAGGGCGTAGAATGGAAAGAAATTAGACTTTGTTCCAAGAAGCTTCCAGAAGACAAGGACATATAGAATAATATTGAAAAATTTTTTAAAAGTATGTTTTTAAATAAGGTATGTTTTAAAATCGTGCATGGCCATTTTTCCCCCACAAAGATTCTACCATCACCTCCCTGAGGAGAGTATGTTATGCTTGGTTTAGATGTGGGGGGAAGAGTGCAGGTGCTGAACATGTAAAAGCCACAGAGCTATTTAAGAAGAGTAAGTAAATGTGTCTGAATGGAATGGAGCTGCTTGGGGAGAGGAGTCCCAGCAGGAAGCAGATGGCATACTCCGGTGGATGCAGTTAATGAATGCATTATTTGCAATGATGCCAAGAGAGTTAAGGGTCCAAGAAGAGACACTGGAGCATTCTGAATTGAGCAACAAAAAGGTTTTACCATCTTTAGGTCTGAGGAGGAAAATGGAAGGGGGTCTTTCTCAGAGCGTCGAGAGCGTAGAGCTGTGGAAGAGGGCAGACTGAAAAAGAGCAAACTCGAAAATCTCACAAATGTGCAGAGAAAGAAGAGGGGGAAAGAAACAGCTCAAGGCTTATTCTTCTCCAACTCTTTGATCTCCTGACAGCACCCCCATTGGTCAAAGCCAAGCAGAAGTCAGATGGCAAAAAAGAAATCTGTTGATGTTTTCCATAAAAATTAGCCTGCTGGTACTCAGCAGAGTAGAGGAGGTAAATGAGCGGAGCTGAAGGTGCAATCGGAGTGTGCACAGGATCAAGAGGCTATCTGGGGCTCGAAGCGCTCCAGTGCTAGGAAGAGGGAATATTCACAGGAGCTGTTTATTGTCTATGCCCCTGCATGGGCCTGCTCTGAGGATCTGTCCAATACTGTCCACATGTCAGAGAGCTCACATTAACAGAGCAAAGAACTTGGATACAAGCAGCCATCCTACCGAGTTCTAACAGGAAAAACCTAAAACAAGGATTAAGGAGCAGAAATAGATAAAATGTAGGCTCACAGACAACTTTAACAGTACATAAGAATTCTTAGACAAAAGAATTATTGTTTCTAATCTTGAATTTTCTATAATCCTGAGATTTCAGTTAATCCAAATTTTGATTAAATTTCGATTGAACTAATCCCCCAGTTGTATATTCTTTAGCTAAATAAATATGTTTTAGATTTGTTTTTTCTTGACTTGGCCAGATATTGACCTGAAGTTAAGTTCAAAAGCTTATTGAGTCTCTATGTATCCATTACGTTCCCAGCCATTTAATATAATGTTTTCTTTACTATGAATTTTTTTCAAATTTTCTGATCCTTCCATATATTTTAACATAAATATGTTGGTAAGAAAAGAGTTTTAGACTTCTTAGTGTAATTCATATTTAAAAATGCATCCCCCCCGCTCCCAGGCTGGAGAGGTGGCTCAGTGGTAGAGCGCTTGGGCACACGAGAGGACCCAGGTTCCAACCCCAGCACCACATACACAACTAAGTGTCAGAGAAACAAAGGCCAGATGGCCAGATTAAAAAAATAAATAAAATTGATTCTCTCTCTCTCTTTCTCTCTCTTACTCTCTTAAAACAAGAAAAAAATGCATGGCCCCTAAATGACTGGTCAGTGACACAGTGAGACCCGGTGGAATTCTGAGTGCTCTTCATGCTCAGCACACCTCTCGGAGGCCCTGCGTTAGTCCTGGCCCTGTGGCCCATAACTCTGTGAAGCTGGACTACTTCCTGCCTTGCTGCCCAGGGCAGCAGGAAACATCCAACTCTGTCAGCAACCTTTGCTCTTGGCATCACCTCCCTGCAGGGGCTTGGGTCCTTTGCCAGGAATTTCAAAAAAGTGACTCTTTTTTGGTTCTTTTCATCCTGAACTCAGCCTGTGAGCGAAGAAAGGGAACAGAATTTGTACTCTATCCAGGGATTCAGAGAAATGACATGGCGTCAGGCCTGGTTAGTAGTACCTAGCTGAGCAAGACAGCAGCCCTGTCACTCCTGTATACTCTCTCCTAGATTCACTGATGCAATCAGTTCTAAGTAAAATTCTGTGAGCTTCAAAGTCCTTGGAAATAATTGGGGAACTCTAGAGAGTGTCTTATTAAGCACTGAGCACAAAGAGTGTTTACAGACCCGGGTTTTTAATGAGAATTTGCTCTGAGCTATCCTACCTGCTTATCTAGGGCTCCATGATGCTTATCCATGAATACTCAGAATTAGAATACTATTTTTTTAAGAGAGAGAGTTTTTGTTTATTTGTTTGTTTTCCAATCTGGTTTTTGTTTTTCCTCCACTTAGTTGTATATGTGGTGCCAGCGATAGAACCCTTGTCCTTGCACATGCCAGGAAAGTGCTCTACCACTGAGCTACTTCTCCAGCCATAGAATATCATTTATCAACACTATTTCTAGCTATATTTTCTTTGTAGCCCCTCAGGTCATGTTATACAGGTATTCAGTGCCTAAAATGAATGCTTTCAAACTATAACAGACTTGCAAGTATATTATGTTAATATTAGTACCATTGATGAGATTTTTGTGATATTATTTTTCTTTTGGGCTCTGGCATAACACTAAATGCTTCTCCTGGATTTTATTTAATCTTTTTCAAAACTGTATCAGGAGATGACTTTTAATCCTCATTTTACAAATGGAGAAACTGAGTTTTAAAAAGATCAAGTCATTCAGCAAGGCTTATGGTAGGATCCAAAGAAGGAAGTGCTATATTATCCACGTGAAGTCCACTGGGGCATGTCCTTCATAGGACCATGAAAGTAGTATCCCAAATATAGTGAACAAAATCTACGAAATGATAGTAGAAAATGTTATCAATAAAAACCATGGCTCAGTATAAATGACACATTTCCATCAAATGTGTAATTTTTAATCTGTAGTGGAGTCTCTACTCTGTCTCTTCTCTGTTACTGTCCCAAGGATAAACATCAAAGAAAGAATGTACCTCAGTGTTTTACTTCTCTGCCCCAAAATCAGCCCTAAATAATTAATGTCCTGACCCCTACCAGAGATCCTGATTCATAGAATCACAGAGGCCCCCAATTAATAGGTACCCCTTTTAAAAGACCAGGGAAGCCCCAGATTCTACCATGTACAACAAATTCTTGAAATCCCCTTCTTCAGGTGTAAGTTCAAGATCCTGTCATGGAAAGCTCATAGCTTTTTTGTCCAAAGTCTGGTCTGCTAAGGGTGTGAGAACAAAGGCCCAAGATCAGGAGATCAAGGACTCTGTGGGAGCAATGTCACCTCTGTCTTTAAACACTAATCCTTTCTCTTCCTCAATAGATAGATGGTAGGTAGGTGACCGATGATAGTTAGATGATAGAAAAATAGGTATGGATAGATAGATAGATAGATAGATAATAGATAGGCTATTAAGATTACATTAAAATTCATGATTAAACAATTTCTTGTATTTTACCCTATCACACCCAGAATTTTATGGTCATCGTTAGTGGCCTTAGGCCCAAAATCATGGGTGGTTGATCCAGAAGTACAATTTGAGGAGCATAAGAATTTATCAGCTGTTTCAGATGAACTTAACAATGTATGCCTTGTTTCATCATGCATTTATTCTCATTAATATTTATCAAGTACCTCACAGGTGTCAGAGAAAACAATAAATCTAGGCAATTTGGGCAACAGCAGGAGACCAACATGGGAGGAATGCTGGAAGGAAAGGCCTTCTATTCCTGGGAGGAACCCATGGGCCTTGGAAAGACCACTGGAGATGACATACAGGATGAGCTGATCACAGGGCTGTCACAACACATCAGGAGAGAAACAGTAGCAAGAGTTGTCATAGGATAAAAGGTGAGCCAGCTCACATGGAGATTGACCAGACATTTACAGAGAGGGATAAGGCACATGTTCATCCAATTCAGATAAATCAACAAATAGAAGTGTTCACAATTTCTCCTTCAGTGACAAATGGATTGTGAATCGTGAATACAGAGCGAATAAAAATGCATCACAAGATTACTCAGTGCAGAACTCTGTGGGAGCCAAGTTGAACTTCTGAATTTCCATGGAAGTACCAGTGAGCTCCTTTACAGAATGAGACTCAGATTCAAACAAGCAGCAAAGCATGCTAACAATTCTTTTGTCCTTTGATTTCTCCTGTTGTCTTTCAATTAATGTCATGATTTATAAATATTCTTTAGCACTTAAAGATTAAAACCTGGCAAGGTAGACACAATACTAAACTCCTTTCCTCTTGCATTTCAAAATTTGGGACAATAATTACAGGGATAATATAATGTTCCTTAAGAGTTTAGTGATTTTATCATCTTTGTTATTGTTTGAATTCTTAAATATGAAATCTGAAAACCGTTCCTTTAAAGAAAAATATTGTATTCTGTGTAACATAAAAATTATCTGGAGATTTAAGAGAAGTCAATATAGCAAAGTCTAGCAGGTCTCTGTAGAGTGATTTATGGTTCACAAGAAGGTTGTGTACATTTTCTTATTTGGTTCTTAACCATTTTGGAAAGCAAGCAGGGCAATTTCTATAATTTCTAGTCTTCCAGAGGTGAAACCCAATCCTCCAAGAAGCCGTCACCAAAAAGTTGACAAGTTAGTAAGAAAGAAAGCAGAGACTGCATACCATGTTCTCTGATTCCTAATTACCAGACCACTTGAATGTACATAATATTTAACTGCTGGAACGAGGCAGGGAAAGTTTGCTTTTAAAAAGAAAAGAAATAGTTTTAATAATCAGGAGAAATTCAGTGAAAAAAATAAGAAGGGTAGGCTAGATAATGCAAAAAGAAAGGAAATCGGGAAAGGATGCAACGGAACTGGCTTCTGCACTAACCTACACCAGGCATCTCAAAGGACTTCACTGGACCATTAGCTCCGTCCTCCCCAACTCACTGCTGTAATAGTGGATTCCAGATCACACTTATCTGGTTCTTTTATAAAGGCATTTCCATTTGAATTATCTTTTTAGGTGGTTAGGATACATAGAATGTACTACTTAATGACAAGACAAAGTTGCACACACAGGGCTAAACAAAAAGGTACCAATTCATCTCTGCTCTCCCTCTCTCCATAGATGGCATGCAGTTTAACTCCTTCTTGAAACAATGACTGTTACTTGTGTGGCCTCAGTGAGAAAGCACTTGATGTTCATGCGTATTCATTGTATAGTATTTATTGTGATCCTCTCAATACGCCACTGTTTCTATGGGCCAGCTGCATGAGACATGGAAATGGCTTTGTTCTATAACAAACTTGCTGTATTTCATTTTGTTGTCGTTATAATGGAATTTTGTTGTATGTGGCTCTGAATTCTAAGCGTTGCAGAGTTGGAGAGTTTATTTGAAAGATTTGTTCGCTCTTTACTTTCTCTGTGCTGTGGCAATAGTTTATAGAACAAGTCACACATCAGAATCACCAGTCATGGATCCTATGAAGATTAAAAAAAAAAAACTTGCTTCCCAGGTAATTCTGATGAGCCAATTGATTTTAAAACACCTATTTTGTGTAATTTCTTTTTATTTCAATGTAGAGTTGGTTTGAATCATCATGCTTTGAGGATTCAATCAGATTATTATTATATTATTAGAATGAAACCTTTTCTTGTCTTATTATGAGTGTCAGATAGTATCAGGATTGGTGGACATGAAGCAAGTAGTTTGTATTGGGATCATCTGATGTAAACCAGGTAATTCACTGGCATATAAAAAGCACTCAGGATGCCTGGAAAATTCTTAACTTTCCTTTGTTCATCAATCATTCTTTCCATACACAGTGAAGAAGAACTGTAGAGATCTGTGCTATGGGAATAAAAACATAAAGAAAAAAATGAAGATCAAGGCTTTGAAAATTCAGTAGGCAAGTTATGCTTTGGTTTTAATGTTAATCCATTTCTAGTCAAAATTAAATCTGGGGTGTTAAAACAGTCCATATGAGTGGAAAACAAAGCAAATCTCACTCGCTGTTACTATAGAATTTCTTGTGGCTTAGCCACGAGACCATCACTAAGACACCAAATCACTAAGCTTGAGTGCAGATATAATACCCACAGAGGCACAGCCTCCTGCATGCTGGGCTAGCACAAACTTTAAGAAGTGACAGTGAATCTCACATAGGGAGTACACCCTCCAACCCCTAATTCTTTAATGCTAAACAATAGTTTGCCACTTAACTTGTTTTAGATAAAGTCATCTGTAGGGTGGGAATGCTTTAATCTTGTGTCCAGAGGCTACACAATAAATGCCAAGTCTGACACTTGAGAAGATAGGCAGAGGGACTCAAAGCACAATGACTCTGGTATAAAGTCACCAGTTTGAAAAAAACACTGCAAATGATGTTAACTGACCCCAGGAGTTGTGTTCCTCCCCTTTCCTCTGATCGTTCCCTCTTTTTCTCCTCCCTCCTTTTGTGTTGAGCCTTCTGAGAGCCAAGTCCTTTAACAGTTTCTTTGGGTTACAATATGTTATCCCCGTGGAAATCACAAGCTTTAATTCAAAAGGTGGCCACTCTTGACCTCTGACCCCGGTTCCTCCCACCCTACAGCTCGCCTCCATTTTCTGTCGCCATGGAACTGAATAGCCAAGTGGAAAAATGGGAACAGGCAGAGTCTATAGCTATTCATAGACCACCCTGCTCCCATCCCCCCACCCAAAGAGAGGGAGAGAGAGAGAAAGAGAGAAAGATGAATGAAACTCAGTCATTAATAAGCAGGAGATGATGAAGAAAGCCTTATTGGCTGAAAAACAAGCAGAGAAACAGGGAAGGCATAAGAGAAGGAATGCTAGGGAAAGAGAGGAAGGGGATTAAAGAAGTGAGAGTGGAGGGTGAAGGACAAGCTCTCAAAATTAGGAACTCAGAAGATGGATCTCTAAGAAGCCAACCGCTTAAAAAATGGGTGCTTGTGGCTTGTGTGACACACTCTTCAAACACCGAAGGAGGAGAAGCCATGGCGTCTATGGGGCTGTACTTGCCTAGGCATGTTGGGGACAAAATCAAGATACCTATTCAGAGAGCTGGAAGCCGTGACCTCCCACAAAATCCAGTGCCCATGCAGAGGAAATGTTTCCACCCCTCAGTGAGCAAGTCAGAGCCAATCCCTTCTTTAGGACAATCAGACAGCCCATCTACACCTCAGCCATCATGGCTGAACATTTCAATGTGCCCAGAACCAAACCACAGTGCAAAAAAGCGACCCAAATCCAACTATTCAGTGGCCTCACAGTCAATAAACTTGATAACAGCACAGAGGCCAACAAAGAAAAAGGATTTACTCTCAGTTTAAGAATGTTAGGTGTGAGAAAATAATAGTGTGTTATTTAGATGAACTCTAAACTAGGTAGAGTTCAATAAGTCTGCAACATTCACTGTGTTTCCTCTTCCTCCAAAGATATAAGTATTCCCTAATTTAAGAATCATCTTTCTGAAACTCTGTCTCATTATTTATCATGTGCATACTGTCTCTGAGATGAGTGCTCCAAAGAATTTTCATTCTTGATGAACCAAAGTATCCACACACTTTAGAGCAAATGCAGAGGCAAGAAGGTCTTTCCTGTTTCTTACACCTCTTTCTTTTACACCAAAAGAACATCTCCTAGATCATGACAGTGGACAGGGACTGGGCTTGCAGGAATCAATCCCCCCACTTCCTCAGTGATATTCCTGCTAATTTCAAATAGAATACTAAGATTATTTCACCAAGAAATTTGGCATTGGCTTTAAGTGTGTTTGCACTTTCCCATTTACTTTATCTTCCCTGACACTTTTCTGACTATATTTTCTAGGATTCTCAGCTTTCAAACATAAGTATATGCATGAAGGAGTGAAGTATTATGATTGGGGGGGGGACTAAGTGGCTGACAATAAATTGGCAAATTCACATTAGCCTGACCCAAGTGGCAACCTCATGGAGTTTCACTAACCATACTTAAACACCAATGGGGACAGGGACTTTGAGCACCTTCAAAAGTCATAAAATGGGACATAAAAATCAGTGAGAGAACAGCAGAAATGATCAGAGTCTCTCTCCGTGTCCCTTATGAAGAGGCACACTAGTAGTAGCCTTATGATTGCCCGCTCCCGGCCTGCTTCCTCAACTCCTGTCCTCACAGTTGCACAGATTCCCATGAAAAGCAGCAAAGTAAGGGCTAGAATGCACAGCCAAGTAGATTCAACTCTTTCTGGGCCTCTGCCAGATTCTCATTAGGTCCTGGACATGTCCGCCAACGCTGATTTCCATGGCTTATCTACCCTAAATCTGCCCTTCCTGAAACACTAGCCTTTGTCCTGCCAGTCGCAGTCTTTAAATGGGGATTTGGGTGAGAGCAATACCAAGGGGACCATCATTATTCACCCATTATTACGAAATTGATGGGCTCTAAGTCTTTCTGGCTGAGAGCTCCGACAGGGTGAGATCACAATGCATTGCAGAATCATTGCTTTCCCTGGTAAAACAGGCTGCCCATGAGAACTAGAGTTGGGAGGGAGGTTAGGATGGAGGATAAGGGAAGAGTGTTTTCCCTCAAATCCACCTCACTTCACGCTGGAGTGAGAGGCCATCCCTACTCACGCAAGGCTAACTATATAAATCAGATGCCCTGGCTGAGTTTCCAACCCCCTGGGAGGAGAGCTAGGAATAAATGGGGTCTTCTGATAAATGAAAGAAACCCTTTGAAAAAATGCCAAAGCCCATACAGCTTAACTCACTATTTCTTATTTAAATCGAAGCAGAAAAATCTGGACCAAGGATAACAAAAATAGCTGAGTTGTCTTCTTCCAGCAGATTTGAAAATGTATTCATCATTTATTTACCCCCAGCTAGTGTCTACTTCCCTTTACTTTGCACCCCTAACCAGGACAACTCCTGAGCTGTTGAGACATCTAAGCACGTCCTCAAAGTGAAATCCCACTCTAGAAGATCATATGCATAGTAGGATGCCATGGTAATCAATCCTCACAGGGCTCAATGCTGCAGGGAATATTTACAGGGCAAAAAAATCAGGGGTGTCCACTTTTGCCTCTCAGGAGCACACCATCTTGGACAATCACATCCCCTTCTGGAGGATCAGATTCGTCTTGTGAAGACAACGGTTTGATGTGCACTAAACTAGCTCTCCCTGGTGTATGGTTCCTGTTTTGCATACACACCACACTTGGTTGAAAATCTGAAATTTGATCCAGACATCAATGGCATACATGCCAACTACTTTGAATGCTAGATTTACAGTTTGAGATTCAGTGCATTTTGACCTTTTGTCTTCCCTATGGACAGTCTCAGCCTCCTTGGAAGTTCATTCCTCTTCTTGTCCTTCCTCATTGACAATGCCTCATGCTGGACCCACTGAGGCACAGCATCTGAGTGCTGTTTAATTCCTGACAAGTTAAGTACTTTGGAGAGCAGGACAAGAAATACAATCATTCATACTGTATCGGTAAAAGTACCCTTTACTGGATTCCCACACCAGGTACCTGGAAACCACTCAATACTTGTTTGTTAGAATAAATCATTATACCAACTTTTGAAATGAAAGGCTATATTTTTTAAGAATGCCTCTAACTAAATGGTGAGCCAACTTACATATACTGATTTTTCTTTCAAACAATCCATTTATTTCTACCTTTTACTTCTGATGAGAACCAATGAATGTAAACTCATTCTTGCTTGATTAAAACTCAGACTAAATATTTTTAATGTGAGTGATCTAATTTGTTGCCATCCATAGCAACACCACTGATAGAAATTGATGTTGGGTAATATGCCAAAAAATCCGAGCAAGGGCAGAGTCAGAGGAAGAGCATATCCTTGAGTCCCACTGCCTAAACCATTGAAAAGCTATTGCAGCTCCTGCCCTTGATCCTTGCAAATTGCTACGAGTGCAAGGAAAAGAATTGGACGAGATTTGCTGGTTCTTTGCAAGTGAGAAACAGCTTCCTCTGTTTATGGATGCTCTAAAGTATCTAGGGATGTATTTCCTGTTCCCTTTCATCCAAAGGGAGAGGTGCAGAGTCCCCACCGAGGGACCCTGCTATGCTTTTGCAATTTTGCCACCTCCAACTTGCTTTTCCTTACAGCCTATAAAAATTTTTATCTAGTCCAGTGGGAGGAAGAACTACCTCTTGCTGAGCCAATTCATTGTTTATTATTATGAATTTTATGTCCTGAGTCCCCTCATGGCTTTGGAAGCTCCAAAATTTATTGCTATTCAAAAGTTATGAATTTCATTCTTTTTTTCCTATATTCTGCTATAATATCTCTCTCCCCTGCTCCTCCTTGGTTACATTTTGATTTTCCTAGCTGCTCAAAGGAAGATAGAAAGGTGAAAAAGAAGCTGAATTTAACAGTGGGAGAAAGAAAAACCAGAGCAGAGCCAATACCTGCTATTTCATATCACTATGTTACAGAAATGTAAATAGATAAACGTGAAGACATACCCCTGGTGATGATTAGTGTATCAAATCAACCAAAAACCTACTGAAACCACTAGAAGGAATGGCCACCTGCCTTGTTCCCTTTTCATGACAGGTTATGCCAAGCTGTTGGCAGGTGCTGGAAGTCACATCTTAATAAGGGAATTATTTTTGTCACATATATCAAGAAAGGGACCACATACCACCCGAAGGGAATGATTAAATCAGATCATAATCTATATCCTAAGATATGGTGAAGATTAAAACCTTTGGAGCTAATGGATAATAACAAAGGATAAGACTCTCTGACCCAATGTGCATATCTCTCCCTCCACCTCTCCACAGCACTTTGGCTCTTGGTATATTCCCAAAACAAGCACTGTTCAATTGACTGTAGATTCCAGAGGAAAAGGAAGATTTTGGTCCATTGATTTTAGTCCACTGAATTTACAGGATCACTCTGAATTGACTGAGACTGATATTTCTGATACCTGGTAGATACAAATGGAAATTATATTCCCTCTAGACCTAAGAGGTTAACTTATCTGATCAGTCCAAAAGGTCACATGAACTGAAAATAACGATGGAGTCTGAACTGGACACTGAAGTGGATCCTGGAGTACAGAATGAGGATTGGATACAATATCTCTGCCACCTGGAGGGCTGGAGTGCCTAACAGAATGGGTGCATTTCATCAAGGGGCTATGTTATAGAAGGGTAGATAGACCTTGTTTGAAGATACAGGTGGCATTTCTGAAGCTCCAAGGCATCTACTAAAACCTACCAGACATTGCCACCGAAGGACAATTGTGATGTCATCTTATTTGAAGAAGAGAATATTAATTATTATCTCTTTGGTGGCCAATAGCAAATCAAATTTTGAATTATACAGTTGCAATCATTCTCCAGTGAAAATGCACATAAGTTAGAATGTGCACCCTGAGGCAGCCAAAAAAAATCCACCCATTTCTGCATAAGGAGCCTTTGTAGTGCACATTTCTGAGAGTTTTGCTGGAAGATGCTTCACTTGTTTTTCTACCTGTGAAAGAGAGCAAGGTAGAAGACAAAGAACGAAACAGTGGGAAGCCTACTAATGTGAGAATCATAGGATGCACAAGGACAAATCTGCCTGGCTTGACATCTTGTCTAGGTGGCTTGTTCTGCACGCCTGCTTCCTTTATTTGATGTCCCGTTGCAATCTTCAGTTTCTAAGCCACATTCTTTACCTCCAAACTCTGCTTAAAAATCTACCTTTTGGAAATTTTCTGCTTTTGTAATTTTTTTTAATCACTCCCACACCCTTCCCACATATTTAATGAAAAATAGAAGCTGTGAACCACTGGAAAGATTTTTCAGCATGTGTCCCAAGGGACAGCACAAATTTAAGGAGGCTAGAAAATTCCATTATCTTAAAGAAGAATTTGTAAATCTTAAATTTTGAATCATTATATTCATTTGAAATAATGTATTATAAACAAATATATTGTGATAATAAAATTAAATGAAAAAAGATTTGACAATAAAAACTGGAAAATAATTTTGTACTGTCATATTTAATATTTCATATGCTGCATCAAGTGTTATTGTCTTATGATGTGATATTATTGATATAAAATACTAATGTGCTTCCCTGCCATATTTGACTAACCTCTCTTTTTCTTTCTCTGGTCCCACCCCTGACCCAGTTTTCAGAAACTGAGCCCTCTTTAATGCCCTCACTCCCCACATGTGTTTCCAAAGGGACACTTCTAGAGCCATCTGACTTCCCCATCTCCAAGCCTATGTCAGGCATTGGCTTTCTTAGACAATCCAACCTCCCTCTTGTAAGCAAAACTAAAAAGCAAAAAGCAGAAAGAAAAAGCAAGACAAAATTAAAGAACAATGACCACCCTTTTTCCCAGTCTTTAGGAAACTGACTGTCAAAAGAGACTTGGAGAACAGTGTCATAAAGGAACAAAGGCTGGGTGTGGGGTTGCAAGTGAGGGCTGTGGCAGGACAAGTTGGTCTGGAGCTAGCAGTTTGGTTAGTGAGGCTGGTATTCAGACAGGGACCCCTTCTTCCCTTCCTTCCCGTGCATGACAGAAATAGCATGGCGCTTGAACCAAGAGCTAGGGTCGCAGCTTCCTGAATCTAAGCTTTCCCATCATGGCACAGAGAGCAGCTCTGTAGGGTGTCCTCAGAAGCCTTCCCAGAGTACAGACTGGAGTCTGTTTCTTCAACTCTCTCAAGAGTTCTGGGAACCATCTCTATCACTTCATCAATTTCCCGAGGTGTGAACTAGCCAGAGGAGATTTTACCGTTCACAATTTTTAAAAATTGAGCTTATTAGCAAATTCTGCTCTCAGCTAAATCTTGATAACTGACAAAAGGTGAAATAAATTCCTACTAATACTTTTCATTTCAATTCACACATGGGTAACAACTCTGAAAATTAATGAGGCAAGCTCCTCTCTAGCTCCAACAAGGATATGAAATCCAATGTACTACAGACATCAGATCTGTTGCCATGAAAAGTTTAATTTAATCCATCCACTTGAGAAACCAATGAGAATCTGTACCCTCTTGGAATGTAACATCTGAGCATTGGATGGTCACTGGGGATTGGACCAGAGGTGGGTCTGCTGTCTCTTTAATCAGTCTCTTTATTCCTTTAATTAGCTGCTGGATTTTGAACAGAAACTGGGAAATCACATTTGGAAAGCAGAAAAAGTGTCATTTATTTTAATTTATCTGTGGTTTCATTTTACTTTTATCTGTTGGTCTATCATTCACCAATGTATTATCCAGCTTCTGGGTGATGATCAAGAATGGAAAAATCCCACTAGAAAAGCTGAAGAGGACCAGGAACATAGCTCGGTGGTTAAGTGCTTGTCTAATACACGCGAGGCCCTGGAGTTGATCAATATTGCAAAAATAAAAAAGAAATTAAAAAAAGAAAAGCAGACGAGAGAAAAGCAGAGACAGAGAAAGACATCAAAGTTCAGCTTTAGACTGTGAGGCATGGCTGATGTTCTCAGAAGATTGCACAATACCCCAAATGACATAATCCCCAAACAGTTTCCAGAATAGGCTGTACATTAAGAACTTACTCTGGCTTACATCTGGACTGTTCCCCAAAGGCTCATGAGTTGAAGGCTTGGTCCCTGACACAGCAATGTTCAGAGGTGGAGCTTTGGGGAGGTGATTGGCTCATGGGGGCTCTGATTTCACCATCGGATTAATCCACTGATAGCTGAATGGACTTTTGAGAAGTGACAGAGGCTCTGGGAAATGAGACCTACTTGCAGGAGCGAATCCTTGGGGACATGCCCTTAGGGGTCTATATCTTGCCCCTGGGCCCTTCTTTCATAATGTCAGCCTGGTCATGGACTGAACCCTCAGGAACCCGGTGCCAAAATAAAGTCTTCCTCATTTAATTTGTTCATGTCAGATATTTTTGTCAAAGTTACAAAAAGCTGATTCACACTGTACTCCATTAGGCTCACTATTCTTCTTTATCTCTTTTGTTCTACTTCGTTCCATGCAAAGGGGAACCTGGTGGAGGTGAGTGAGAGTCACCAATGGAGCACGAGTAGTTATTGGAAGGTAGTCATGTATAAAAATACTTACAGCACAATTCAATGTGTGCATTGTGAAGAAAAGAGCTGTAAGAGTGGACTCTGTCTTAAGAGGCTTTGGCACTGAAGGAACTTGTACATAAGAAGTGCAGTAAACATTATGCCTGTTTTTAACTCATCATCTCTCAGTTCTAAATCCATCCTACTGTATGCTACTTTGTGATGCTTCCTGATTCCTCAGTGTTTTTTAGTTACCTAATTAAAAACCTTATATATTCACTATTATTTATGTGTACCATCTCTGTCAAAATGATTGATATAGTTTATTTCTTGGCTGGCCCTAACTAATAGAAAATAATAGTGAATGGCATGAAATCAGGAATCAGACTCCCAGAGATGGGAGTTAGGGACGGGTTGGTTCTCTCCTGGGACTTGAAGGCAAAAGAGTGAATGGTTCCTGAAAACATGGTGCTAATGACTACTTAGTGAAGTGGCCTCACCATTAAACAAAGGAACTCCTGTGGTTGATGGTGAGAAAGTGCCTTCAGTGTCCAGATGGCAGCTGTTCTTGACCGTTACGGAGGAAAGGATGTCAATGAGGACTGGGGAGTGGGTGGAATCCTCTGAACACCCTGGATCACTTACAGAAACAAGTGACAGGTTGAGACTAAATTCTTACAAATCACAGTAGAAAACTTAGGAGGAAAACCTGAAGGTGTCTATCTCTTGTAACTGTGAAGCTGAGAGAGCTGAAGATCAAGCGCAACATTTAATTGAGTGTGCTGCAGAATCATGACCTAAGTGGATGCCACTATTTTATCAACTCTGTCACGAACAGGACAGGATGTTGCATGTGAAAGAGCATTCCTGGCACTTGGAAAGGACAGAGCTAGCTGGATTCAGAGAAAAGCCAGGATTGTAAACCTCTGAGTTCTGTTGAATTTCCTTCTATTGTCCCACTATTGATAGCCTACCATGGCACCCTTTGACAAAAATGTGGTGTGCAGTGTCCCAACACCAGCATCACAGGGTGGAGCCTGGCAGCGTGGGGTGGAGCTGGGAGACAGACATGCAGTATCTGGCACACACACGCATCTAAATGGTATAGATTATGCGATGTGTCATCTTGTACTGGAAAGATCCAGTTACACAGTTCTGTGATCTCATCTCTACTTCTATTTCTGCATTTTCATATTAAAAATAAAATAACAGGATGGGAGAGGTGGCTCAGCAGTAGCTGTAGAACACTTGCCTGGCATGGATGAGGACCCAGGTTCAAGCCCCAGCATCACATATACAACTAAGTGTCCGAAAAACAACAACAACAAAAAACATATGAATAAATAAATAAAATTGATTCTCTTTTTTTCTCTTACTCTCACACTCTCTTTTAAAAAAAGAAAATAAAACAATGATTGGTAACCTAGCTTTTACTTAAGTAGCAACAACCTTCTATCAAGAGTAAAACAATGTATAAAACTCCAAAAGACAAATAAAATCATGCTGCCTGATTCTATGCTGCTGCATCTCACTTAATGTCCCTCTTCAGAGGTGAACTGATTATAGAATTAGTTTGACAAACCTCTTCAAATAACTTCTCATGGCCCTTTTTGCTCCGAAGATAGCTGATTCTGAGATTCTCTCTTCATGTCCAAAGTACCTGCCCTTGGGTGACCAGCATCTCTGTCACCCAGGAACTTGCCAGAAATCAACCTTCTTAGGTCTCTGGTCTCAAATTGCTCGACTCTCATTCTCCCCACTCATTGCTCTGTAAACTTGGAACTAGGTGCTTACCCTACTCAATTTCTACTCCAGAATTTTAAACTGAGCCATCCTCTATATTAAGGGAACACAAAGCTCATAAGGAAATCCCACTGGAAAACAAGAAGTGTTCCTGAGAAATTAAGAGTTGTGCATTTCCCATAATTAACGTATGTCAAGTGGCACAACAGAAGAAAAGTTCACAAAGACAGGCCGAGGTCACCTTTCATTCATAACAGGAGTCTCCATGCCTCTCCAGCAGGAGGAGACTGCTTTAGAAATCACCAAGGTGAGTCCAGAGGATCAAGTGGGCCCCCAAGGAGAGCAGAGAGCACTTTCTCTCTTTGCAGGAGAGAAAGTCCAGGCACTTTGACAGGAACTAAGGAAGGGGTCAAAGCCCTCCTGGGGAGCGTTGGGCTGCAGACCCCAGGCTCTGGAAGCATTACCTTTGCTGCAAATCAGGCAGCTGCCAGATCTGGAAAACATCATAAATCTCTAAGAACAGGGCTGCACTCACGAGGGAACCCAGGTGTTTGACCATCTAGGGTGTTGAAATATGCAAGGCCAGCCCCACGGGTGCCAAATGGGTCACAGCCACCCCTCTGTGCTTGAGTTTCCCAGGCCCCTTAGTGGAACTGCTCACAATTAGCTGCTTTGTCTGTCCCCAGGCCCGCCTCTCTGTTGGATACGGGGTTCCTCTCAGGTTGGTGGTCCCTCTCTCCCTCTCATTTCTGCACATGCACAGCAGACTTATCAGACAGCACGTCAGTCACCTAGGCCCGGGCAAGGCTGTCAGTCAATCCATCGCGGGGACTGTCAAACTTGATGAGCAGAGGCCTGGGGGAGGGAGGGAGAACAGAATCCGCTCCCTTCTCTTCTTGCCTCCAGACACTGCCATTCTGTCCTCAGCACAGGAATCAGAATATAATTTTTAGTTGTCTTCTCATATTGTTCGTGAGGGTTAAATTTCAATTTCAAACATTTTATAAACGTCCGAGCACCTCCAGCTTCATAATTTCTTCTTTCAATTTTCTAGCTCATCGGTGGGTATGAATATGTGCATAGAGTGTGGGAGGGATCACAGATGTCCCCAGAGGGGCGATCCCTATGCCTCAAATCTTCCCGACCACTCATCTAGGTGTCCCATCTTTTAGAAATGATTTTGACTTTGGAACTTTATTCATTTCTTTTTCATTTTATAAACTTCAAGATATTCCAGCCCCCTATGAATAAATTCTTTAACAGATAACCAGTTATTTGTTTTCTTTCTGTCTCTGAATTTCAGAGGGTCTTCTTGAAAAGCATACACTTAAATATGGTAAAATAAGTATATGTAGGGCATTCAACATGTAAATAATGCTGCATGAAAGAATGCTGGGCTCTAATGGAAAAAGACACAATTCCTCCCTCTTCTTACAGTCTTGTAGGAAGAAGACATGTCAACTGAGATACTGATGCAGAACTCGTGAACAGGGTCAATGCAAGTAACAGCCCCAGGAGCTCAAGGTGCAGCTGCTAGAGGGGCTGCAGCCTGCAGAGATCCCTTGATGAGGTGGACTTGAACCCTTCCTCAGTAGAAGTGGCCTAGGGTCAGGAAGCCCCATGGAGAGGAAAGTTTGAAATGGGCCAAGTGTCTCATTCAGCACCTTGTCCTTCCCAAGGTGGATCTGAGAGTAACTCAGCAATTCCAAATACTCCAGGAAGAATCCTACAGCTTCTTCCATACAACATTTTATCAACTGTAACTCCATATTAAATGCTAACTTTTTTATAATCTTCAAGCTCATCATATATCATTTTATGACCACATATGGTGGGCTCTAGGTTCCATTTAGCTTTGTACTTCCAGGTAGTTCAGAGAACAAGCACATAAATGTGGGTGCCTTGAACTAATAAGTGAATGGACGAATGGCTGCAGGTTTTTCCCGAATGGTGTGATCCACCATCCTGTCCTCTCAGGTGTCACCATGAGATAATAGACGGCATGGATTTTGTAGTCATATAACCTGAGTTCAAGTCAAGCTTTTGCTAACTACTGGCTAATGACTTTGAGAAATCTGTTTACCTGTGTCAAACCTATGTCCTTCTTTATAAAAAAGAACTGCCCTTCTTTATAAAAAAGAACAATCATGCTTCAAGTGACATCAGGTGTGTGAAAGCAGTGACCATAACATTCAGTGAACACAATTCACCCCCACACAACAGCACCCACATTTCCTAGTTTGCTCTCTGCCATTTTTGCGGTTGACATAATGTATCTCTCCCTTTATGGGAGAGATATGCTATGGAGGGAGTCTTTCTGATCCATCTATCTATTTCAGTTTGCCCCAATAGTACGCAATAGTACTCCTCAAGCACTGGGGTAATATGAATACTTTCAAAACGTTTAAATTTGAATGCGAGGTACAGTTTCTCTAACATACCTTGCCCTGAATTTCCTCATCTGTAAAAAGGGATTAGGTAGTTTCTAAACCTTAAAAAATTCTTGCCAGAATTCATCAAGTCATCTACATTCCGTGTTTATCAGATGTTCTGGTTCAAAAACTGTTGGGTGTTCTAAAATATTAGCTTTTACCCTTTTCCCTTTATTCTCAGGAAGGTTAAGTCTCCAAAGAAGGCTTTCTTTAAATACCCACAATCCGAAAGTTCTTGGAGGAACTCTTTCCTGAACAGGCTGCGAGTATCTGTCATTGTCCCCAAGACTGCAGTCCTCTCATTCAGGTCACAGTCCCTTTTTTTTTGGCAGGTCAGCTTCCTCTGTAGTCATTGAAATGGAAAAGCCAAGATTTCTTCCCTGTGGGCTTTTCTCTTTGGTTTTATCAGAATCTAACTAAATCTCAGACTGTCCCTGTGTCCACAAAGGGTATTCAAACCTGGACAGACAAAGATAGGGACAGAATGCCAAGACCTGGGCACTTGAGCTGGGTGCAGGGATCCTGCTCATTTGCTGATGTGGGTCAGGCATGCTGCCTGCTCCCCAACTTCATCCACACCACTGTGATAAATTCCCTCCTGGTACAATTTCCTACACTTAAAGTAGTGTTTAAGTAACTTGCAGTGTGACATCCAAGCGTCAGGGGAGTGTTCATGGTCCAGGGTCACTTTTTCAGTCCACATTCAAGACCACCACCCTCCTTGGAACACCTGCTCTGAACCTCCTCCACGTCTGTGCTCCAGCTTCACTTGGGAAGGCAGAGAACACACACCTCCCCCTGCCCGGCTGAAAAGTTCCTTCTTGCAATTTGCATGTGCTCAGTCCATGCCTGCTAGCTTGGAAGACATAAATATATGTATTGATATTTAAACAAGCACGAGCAGCTCCAATTTTATTATTATTATTTTATACCATGAGGGAATAAAATAGTCTTACTTTTTCTTTTTCTGTTCATCTTTCACTGAATTCACCCACATATCAATGCACCCCTTTCCCCAAGTCTCGTACTCACTCTTTACTTACCTGGTAGAATAAGAGCCACACGGGGGTTACAGAATCTTTCTGTAAAGCAGAACATTTCAGTTTCAAATTAAAAATGAAGGCCAGATCTTCTAACTATCCAGTCTGCCATGTTGCAATGATAACTAAATCATTTCACACTTCTGGGAAATTTGGCATGGCTGTTCTTCTCTTAGAATTTGGTACCTGTCTGTGCATGAATAATTCATAGTGATTATATTTCCATAGAGATCCAGAATACTTTTGGTCCACATCAATCTTAAAACAACAGCTGAGAGAGAAAAAGGGGGAGAAATCCATTGAAGGTATTTAGAAAAGAGGAGAGAGAGCGGAGACAAAGCTCAGGAGTATCATAGAAAAGAAGATGACTCTGGGCACTACATAGAGAAAAATAATTATACTTTTATAACACTGTAGGTTCCCCACACAGACCAAGTTTGCATTATGTGCTTTCTCTTGATTCTCTGACACTCAATTGTCAACTGAATTTCAATCCTCACAGCAGTTGCCTTACGCAAACCAAACCTCTGCCTTCTCTGGTCCTGTAGCTCATTGTCACCCTATCCCCAGGACACCTTGTTATTCCGCTCCACACGTCTTGATGTGACTGTTCTTCTTGCAGAGCAGGCTGGGATTGGGAGAACACTGTTATAACTTTTGTCTTTATTTTTCACAGACTCAAAGTAAGCTTGGGGTGGACCGTCTAATAAGTAGTTCACACTGGGTTTTTTGTCCACAGGTGTCCCATTCAGGGCATCCAGGCTAATAGACAGTTAAGAAAACAACCTGACAGCTATTCGTCTCCCTGGGAAGGGCCAATCTCGCTTCCATGCTCCAGGCAGTACTGGACTATTCAATGCATGCCCAGCTGTACAAGCACAGAAGCTTCCAGGCCACCACCCCCTCTCTCCGCAAAACTCCCAGTTACACCATTTATTGAATTTGCTTAAGGCCTGACTTTATACCTGTTCACAGCATGACTAAGAGTCAAAAAGATGTTTGCTTTGGAAGAACAAAAACCCTTTAAAGCAAGTATGGTTTGGATTCCTCTTTGATTTCAAATTGATTTTAACAAGATACTTTCACATCACTTTCTCTTTCTCAGAGTTCACGTGTTGCACTTCATCACCTAAAATGGTAATCTGAGGTCTCATTCATCTCCATGGGCTTAAGAATAGTGAGGCTAGTTTTGCTCTCCTTAACTGT
Organism: Aplodontia rufa; assembly: GCA_004027875.1. NCBI lineage: Eukaryota > Metazoa > Chordata > Mammalia > Rodentia > Aplodontiidae > Aplodontia > Aplodontia rufa. Next base: position 47,802 of record PVKS010008143.1, read on the forward strand.
GTTTTTCATTGACGTCAAGTTCTTAGATGAAAAGATATTCTATATATAGCTTTGTAATTTTTCTGTAACAATACTAGTTTTGCTTGATATTAACTAAAGGTTGAGTGGCTCTTTTTGATTTTAATCAACAGCACACATGGCTTCCTCTTCTTGTCCCAACATTATTTAATATTCATTTCTCAGCTGGGCTACGACCACAGCCTTTGCAAACATATGACTCCAGACTTAAATATACAAAACGGCAAAAGTACGATAATTATTTAATGCTTAAATTATGAAAGAAAAAATTAGCATAGTTTTGAAATAAAGTTCTATTTATAAATTAATTTTAGGGTTTTTTAAAAATGTGTTTTAACTAACATGGGCCACAGGGGAATAGAATAAGTAAAACAATAAATTTAATATTAATAACTATTTAATTTTCAGAAATATATTGTAATACAGGGCATTTTAGTCAGCGTTTTTTACTGCTGTGACCAAAAGACTCACTAAGAACAATTATAAGGAGGATCATGGTTTCAGAGGTCTCAGTCCATAGACAGCTGACTCTATTCCTTGGGGTTGGAAGAGGCAACAACATGGGGGAAGGGTGCGGTGGAAGAAAGTAGCTGAAAACAGGGCCCCAGGAAGCAGAGAGAGAGAGAGAGAGCCCCCCTCTCCAGCACAAAATACAAACTCCAAAGACACACCCCCAATGGCCCACCTCCTCCCACCACGCTACCTGCCTATAGCTACCACCCAGTTAATCACTATTAGGGGATTCACTCATTGATTGGGTCACGGCTCTCATAATGCAAACAATACAACTCTAAATGTTCTTACATTTTCTTACACATGAGCTTTTAGGGGACAACTCACATCTAAAAAACAAGAACTTTGCACTTAGTCAATGAATAGCATGATATAAGGTTTAACAGTTGTTTTATCCCAGGAACACATCTGGTTGAAGCTCAGAGGCCTTTCCTGGCACCCTCCTCGATCACCCATCCTCATCACCGTCCTGTGTTTTCTTCATAACCGTTACTCCCGTCTATCCATTTGCTTTTCATTTACTGAGACAGAAAGCAGATACGTTTTGCTTTTGCCCCCGTGTTGTTGTGGCTTGGAAGAATACTGTGTGGGCATTCCCCAAATGCTTGACGGCTGGATCAATGGATGGATATTTCAATGCAAGCTTCTGCATACTGCTTGAAAAATGTAGAACTTTTCTCTCATGACTCTTTTTCAGGTATGGATAGAGCTAGCGATGACATATGGGCAGTCCTTGCTTTGCCCAGTAGTGTAGACCCATTAAAAGGGTCAGCTTCATCCTCTTTGACCGATGCACTTGCCACACCGTGCTCGTTAGCTTGCCTTCGCCAAGCGTGTTTGGCTTCCGAGAAAGAGTCTCAGCAGCACCAGCCCCCAAGAGCTCACGTTTGTTTATCTCCTCTCTAACCCCATCGATGTCTGACGGGAGTTTCACTTCCATTGTTAACTTACTTCTGCACTTTCATTTTTTCTCGGCCGATTTCCTCTTTGGACTACCCATGTTTGTAACATGTCTTACTGGTTTGCCACTGGGAGACAAAGAGGTAACCAAACCACATGCTCTGTACTCCCTGCTAAAGTGACTAACAGATGCTCAGTGGGAGGTGATGTGATTGGTCACTGACTGGAAAACATCTGTCCTTCACATGCAGACTGAGTAGCAGTGAAATCTGTACTTCATGCAACTACTTAGTGCTACTATACTAAAATTTGAACCATGATGTCCGAGGATCGGTGTTAGTTAATTCAATTGCGGTAACTAAAAGGCATGTGTGTTGGAAACACGAAAAGTGAAGAGTGCCAGTAATTGGGGCTGAAGCAGCGGCTCAATGGTTACGGCGCTTGCCTGGCATGCATGAGGACACAAGTTCAAACCCCAGCACCACGTACACAATGAAGTGTCAGAGCAACGAAAGTCACATGACAAACTAAATAAAATTGATTCTTTCTCTCTCACTGTAGCTCTCTCTGAAAAAAAAAAAAAAAAAAGACTGCCGGTAATGAAATATTTAATTCCTCTGCCAAACTTTCCAATGACCTCTAAATGTCTTTATATATGGTAGAAGCCACATTAGAAATATGGAGACTTGGGTTCCTACTCTTAGAAGTCACATAACAAAAATAAAACTTGTCTTAATGTCTTTCATTGAGTCATGGATAGCAACAGACTTTAGTCACAGCACAGTCTAGGTTTGGAAAAACAAAATGTAATTATATTTGTGTTTCCAGTGGAGGGCTTGTTAAAACATAGATCACTAGTCTCATCCTCAGGGTTTGGGACACTATCTGAGAATGCATTTCTAACAAATTCCTAGATAAAGCTGATGCTGCAAATCTGGAAACCACATTTTGAAAATCACTAACTTAGGCACAGTCAGAAGGGAATTCTATAAAGAGGAAAGAATCAGAGATTCCATGGCAGGAGCACAGACCCTGAATCAAAGAGCTTAAATGGGTCTTGAAGGTCCTCCATTTAAACTTTTGTTTCACAAGTGAGGATATGAAAGCCTGAAAAATTCAAGTGATTTAATTAAAATACAAAGTTAGATGATGGTAAAGTCCGGTCTACATCCAAGAATCTATTCCAAGTACTTCTGGAAGTCTGCAAGTTTTGTAATAGTCTCTCTTTTTAATAGATATACGCTGAACATCTTACACACACACACACACACACACACACACACACGCACAGGCATGCACACACACAGAGGTTCTCAAGCTGTATTGTTTATGAAAAGAATCCTGAGGGGTTAAAAATTAGCATCCCGAAGGCCTCAGCTTCCATAGGTGGAAGCTGTAGGTAAAATGTTTTTAAGATGCAATTCTCTCCAATTGTGAAAGCAATGCTTTAAGCCACAGAATCATGACCAGGAAAGAACAGAATGCCAACATTTCTTTGAATGCTTTTACCAAATATTTTCACAGGCTTTCAAATTCCCTCAAGTGATCCTCCTAGGTAGAGGAAGCCACTGTCCCTCTCTCTTCTTGGAGAAACCTTGGATGAATCTCCTCCATTCTCAGAACCTCATGTTTCCTATCTGTAGAGAGGGAAATAATACAAAACCTGATTTCACAGAATCATGTTGAGGATAAAATGAGACACAATATATGAACGCAATTTGTGGACATTAAAACACTGCATGGATGTTAGCTATTAAAGTCATTAGAGAAAAGCTGAGACGGACTATGAATTTCTTTTTTAAATAACAAGTGGGTCATCTACAGATAAAGAGACTGAGGAATACTATAGTAGACTCATCCTGGCAGAAGCTTCCTAACGGCTCCAAGGGAACTAAGGAGGCAAACCCTTAATGAAACTGCAGAGTGCTTTCCTCAAAGGCCCCAAATTACCCAGGCCAGGAATTGCTAATAAGGCCCTCCCATGCGGAACCACATTAAATATAATATATCCTGCACTAAATGGCTTTCTTAGAAAATATCTAGTCTAATCTCTGTCCCCAGGACACTTCCTGCCTCTTCTGACTCACAATTATAATGGGAATTGGAACTCAGACAAGTTGCACTTCCTGAGTTGTTGATTTTTTTTTAATTTTAGTAAACCTAAAAAAAATCACTTTTGAAGAAGAAAAATGCAAATGATTCATTTATCTTCAACTCTGCCTTCACCATGAAGAAGGGTCCCCGGAATGGGATAAAGAAAATGCAAGAAAGGAAGAGAGTATCTCCGTATCCCAAGAAGGCAAGTGGAGGAGGAGGAGGCAGCCCTGCCTAGACAGAGAAGAAGTGGCCACATCACAAAAGAGCCTCCCAGGACAGGAGCCCTTTCAACCAAGACACTTCTGCCTTTGGTAGCAGTTTGCTTATCTCACATATTTTAATCAGCATTTATTGATCAGTTGCATTCTGGCTTTCCCTGTCTCCCGCTACAGAAATAATGACAGTAAGACTAACAGATGATTCGCCAGCACACAGGACAATGAGCAGTTTCAGGAGTGTGGCCCACATGCATGAGGGTGCACCAGTGAGCACCAGAAATGTGCTTACTTGAATTGCAGAAGGTGCTCCTAGGCCAGTTAGCCTCTTTTGGAAGATGTGGCCCCAAGTCACTTGATGTGCATGTAAAATATCCATATCTGATTATAGAGGTTTTTTTTGAAAGTCCCTGCACCTATGGGACACCTGAATAAAGAACAAAAAACTAAACAAAACAAAACAAAACAAAAAACTAGGCTCCAGAGTATAAAACTGTGGCCCTGGCCTTATCACCTTCCAGGGAAAATTAGTTACAAGAACTCCTGGAGAGGAAGCTACGCCATGTGCCTAGGAATCTGGAGTTGAGGTTAGAGCTGGGTCACCTCTGACCAAGTGCTGCATGCCTGAGGCTGCTTCTCACAAGCAGGCCTCACAGGTGTTGAGGATGCCCACAAAGCGCAGGCACCCCTGAGGATCCTGAGCCCAGCTCATTCTCAGTTCCAAGGACAATCTCATCTCCTCAGAACTCCTTCAGGTTTTGAACACCCACCGCCTCCCCTAAATCAACTCTTTCTGCAGAGTTCCTTCTTCCATCAAGAGTGCTAGAATTCTCAAGTTGATCAATTTCAACATCTCATTTTTGACTCACCCTTCATGTACTACCTTCCATCATAAAGTCTGGACTCCAGAGAGCTTTTCTATTTTTTTCCGTCTTTTCAGAGAGACTACCTAGTTACACCCAGGCCTCAGCAAATCATTCATTCATTCATTCTTTTGTTACTGTGCAAAAAATTTGGGATAAAAGAAAGAAATATAGTCAAGAAGGGAGAGAGAATCATCTAAAGTAACTGCTACATAAGAAGAATGAGGTAAAGATTCACACCATTACCTCCACCTAGAACTCACATTTCCTCTTTTGTCTTCCTCAAATACTTTTGACTTGTGTTTAAAGACCATAGATCCTTCTGGATGCTTACCCCCATCTACCCTCTGCATACTGAGGTGTCTTTTAAAAGTGCATATTAGGACCATTGCACGTATTCTATGTGCCTGTCTGTTCCCCACAACTGGACTGTGTCATTTGAGGACAGGAACTGTATCCTATTTATCTCTGTGCTCCTGATTCTTAACATAGAGCCTGGCATGTTGTGTTCGTTACATATTTTTGAAAGAATAAATGAAAAACTAAATGAAGAACCATAGAAAGTTGCAGAACAGAAAAAGGAAAGAATACTCATTTTAAGTACGGGAATAAAGGCAATTTTTCACGGCAGAGATGGTATTCAAGCAAAGCACTGAAGCATGAACAGGATTTCCGGAATTGAAAAAATCAAGGGCTTGAGGGGCGGGGTGGCACACAGAGGATTGCTCATTACCTAACTGATTCTCTCTGCCTCCAATCTGCTACCTCTCTAAAGATAATTTTTTCTCATACCTTACTTTAACCAAGTTTTTTCTTCTCTATTGTAAAGGGCCGTCTGAAGCTTTATATTGTCTAACAATAAAATTTTGTCTAATAATAAAATTCAAGCAGGTTAGCTTGCACCCGAAGGGTCTTGCTATTGTTCCCCTACACTTCTTCTAACGTTGACTTCCATTTCTGGTTGCTCTATACAAATCAGCCCATTTGTCCTCTGACCCCTGTGTTTGCTTGTGTTGCTGTGTTCTCTGTCCCTCCTGCCTCTTTGCTGTACAGAACTCTGCCCCCTTTTTGTAGCCTTCCTTTTCCACTCCAGGTCTTTCATGCTTGGAGACCTTGACTGAACCTCCTTTTTCATTTAATCATATGCTATATGGTCTAACTGTAAGTCTCCCCTCTTTCTTATGAGGGCCCCACTAATGTGTCCACATGACAAATAATCTATGAATAAAAAATTCTCACCAACCAAAGCATTGCTCTAGGTATGTATAAGTTCATCACTTCATGCAAATATCTTGTTATTCAGAGTCATCAGATGATAGAGGTACTTAGGGTAGATGTAAGACTTAGTTCAGTGAGAAGAATGAAAATCCTATTACCCAGCTTGGTCTAGAAATCACTGACTTTGTCTATACTGTGAAATAAAACTTTCTACTTCTTATTCTGGTGCATGAATGCATAGTAGGGTGACTATAGATAATGACAATGTTCTACACATTTCAAAAGCAAGAAGAAAGGAGACTGAATGTTCTCACCATAAAGAAAGGATCAATGTTAGAGGTGATAGATGTGTTTAGCCCAGTTTGAACATTACTCAATGTATCCATATATCAAAACATCATCCAGTACCCTAGAAATATGTGCAAGTGTTACATTTTTAATGTTTCAGCTCAAAACTAACTTTAAATTAAAGGAAAACTTCCTACTTAACCTGTGTCATTGATAGAATTAAAACTATACATATCTGTACTTCATGAAGCCAGACTAATGACATTTTTAACTGCATGACCAGCTCTTTTTGAAGGCTTCATCTTTTCACTTCTTTTGCCTCAGTTCTTGTAATCATGGGATTTCTTCATGCTTTCCAGCCCTCTTTATTTTGCCCCTCATCAAACCTCATCAATATCACTTTCAAACCTGAAATTAAAAAGGCATCTGGAAGAACCAACGCCTTGTGGAAAGGAGTGACCTCACCACACAAAACAAGCTGCAGGGCATGGAGAATCCATCGCCTAACTCTTCCCAGCCTCTGTTCATCTGTGTCCCACTGTTGGATGTCCGAGTTTGACAGCAAATGCCTTCCAATGGGAAACTGTAGCAGGATTTTTTTTTTCTTCCCATCCTCTGGTCCCTATTGTGTGTTCAGCTGCAGTGGTATTAGCTGCTAATCAAAGCCAGAGACTCTTTTCCACAAACAAACACAGCATTGTGGCCTCCCCCAAGGCTGGAACACAGCAATCCAACAAACAATTCAGTCAGGTGATAGCAGGCAGGAGCATCAGACACAGCAACTCCTAGGTCCCTCCTGCCTACATTCCCAGCTGAGTCCGTCTTCAGCACGGGCTTGTCGACCACAGTGCCAAAATTGATGCTCTTTACCCAGGAAAACAACGGGATGAACATATGCCTTAATATGCACCCAAGGAGGTCTCGCCATGCAAGAAAGAGCATTCTCCAGATTGCAATGTGGCAGAAATAAGCGATATCACGAGAGCATATTCCTGGGTACTGGCTAAGGGGGAAAAGGAAGACTGAGCCAAAATATCTTGAAATACTCACTAGACCCTTGTAACAGAATAGGGAGGTGGAAGCAGAAGAGTGTGGCATGCAAGAGCCATGTGGTTGGATATTTTTGGGCTACAATCTCAATTAGGCTTCTGACTAGTTTGTGATATTGGATAAGTCACTCAACCATTCCGAGACTCAGTCTCTTTGTTTAGGAAAAAAAATAGTCTTTACCCATACATAGGACTATCAGGAGCTTTTGGTCTAGGACTGACTGTAAAATTCTATTTCCATGTGCCCCCCAGACAGGAAGCATTCAATAAATACAAACTATTGGTATTAATGTTGGTGAATACTGCTCAGGAAAGAAAAAGACCTGGAAGTGATAAGAAAAGAAAGTAAAATCTTCAGTTTCTAGAAGTAGGTGGTGGTAGAAGACAAAGTCTCCTCCTTGGCCCAGGCAGTTCCCAGGAATAACGCCTTAAAGGTGCTAATAGATGCTGAGTTTTCTATGTTGTCATTGGTCCCCTGAGCACAGAGAGGGAACTAGGAATGCCAGTGGCCAGAATTAAGAAAGGACACAAGATGTGTGTTCATATGTCACAGGAGCCTGGCCTCTGGGTACATGAGCATTGATAATGGAGATATCTAAGTACAAAGGATAGAACAGGGGGACTGGAAATGTCAAAGAAAATGGTTGTTTAGGTCACAATTTTTGGCTAGGGCAGCCAGTTAATATTTTACCTCTGCTTGGTAGAGAGCTGGAGGTGAGCAGAGGTAGAGGTAGATCCTAACTGAGAGGTTACTCCAATCCCATGCAACGACAAACGTGCATTGAGCACCTACTATGTTCCAGTTCCGGCAGGGATAAAGTAAAAAAACTAGATACGATTTGCTACCAAGGTTTTAGGAAAAAGTGAGTTTCAGGAAAAGGACACATGGCCACCAAAATTCATAAGTAATATTCTAACTTCCTTTATATATAAGACAAATGACCCAATGTGATTTGGCAATTGGAATTACTTCATATAGAAACCTCCAAATGGAAATAATACTTAGATGCTGTCTCATGGGGAATAAAACCTGCAGACTCGCTAAGCTCCGGCTAACATTTTCATGCTCTGTTCTGTCTAGTGTGTTCCTCAAATGCTCCTCTATAGTACAAGATGCTCCCCAGTGGACTTGCCCTCATCCTCTTGCCACCTATCTGACAATCAGTCCCATCGTTTCTCCATTCACACCCTGCAGAAGATTTTACTCCTAGCTCCTTAGCGCCTTCCTCCTTGGTCTTCGCTTTCCTACTCCTCCAATTCAGAAGGTCCTGGTCTCTTTCCAGGTCTAAAAGACACTCCAATCCTATGGCAGCACTGTGACACATAATAGATAAAAATATCTGAACATCCTCAAGGGACAAATTGTAATTTTATTAAACTCTACCGAGAGTCCAGATAGCAATCCCATGTCCAGTTAAAAGAGCAAAGGAATCCATTCCAGTTTGGAAAAATGGCCTCTAGTGCTTGGGCTGACTTTCCTTGCTAAAGAAACACTAAAACCACCTTAAAAAGAAAAGTTCCACCTTCGCAGGTCCTATACTTGTTTTCAATTGCTGTCACTCAAGGTCTAATGGATGAGAATGATTACACCTTTGTGTGGCCTTGGATAAGGAAGCCAACGTGAGATGGGAAGAGAAGAGAGTAATGTCTGTTGTTCAAAATGATGCTCGCCTTTCTAAAAGAAATGCCAGAGCCATACTTTTTCTGAATTGAAACAGGAAGTTTAACACTCCTCTGTACAACTGGTGAACAAGCAGTCGAGGATGGAAAACCAACCCAGGAAGGTGCCAGGCCAAAGCGCAGCTGTGTCCTGGGCTGAAGGGAGCCTGTGTGCTGCACCATGGAAGGAGCCTCTCGAACTGCTCTTGCTGCATGATCCTGCACTGAGGGTGGGAGGACAGGGATGGGGACGATGGGCTAGAGGATGGGCAGGGTTAGGGAGGAGCTGATCCAGGGACCAGATTGCCCAGCTCTGGCCCTGCACCCAGGACAGTGCAGGTGGTGGTTGAGAGGGAACTGTTCATGGGAACAGCTACTATTGCTTTGTCTTCTCCCTCTGAGAAAAGCAAGAAGGACACAGGGTTGCTCCAGAGATGGATGACTTCATGGAATCATTATGGTAAGAGACATATGGAGACTTAGAAAGCAAGCAAGACAAATCCACCTCAGAGAAATACCCCATGGGACAGCCAGATATGCCCAAAGGACACATTGGCATTTGCCCCATGATGGGGTCCATGATGGAGAAAACATCCAACCTGTCTAACAGAATTTTCCAGAAGGTCTGAAGTATCTCTTTCAAGCACAGAACTTCTATCTCTCCCTTATTCTTGGATCTTTTCCCGAAGGCTTCAGTTCAAGACCACTTGTATTTCCTTTGTCTTCTTGGTTCTGCTGCCTTTGAAGTTAATGACTCTCATTTAACCTTTTGCAAAAGAACGTCACTGGATGAGATATTAGAAACCCACAGAGTTAGCCTGCATTTATAAAATGTGGATCTGTTTAGAAGGAAATTGGTAGAAATCCACATCTACCCACTTCTAATTCTGGCTGAATTGCTTTTGATCTACTTCTCCAAACCAAATTCATTTATGACAGCCTACATTTTCAAATCCTCTGATATCACATATCAGAAGGCAAACTCTGTGATTCCCTCCCCATCAGACTAAAACCGCTATTTAAAAAGGCTAAAAACCACTCCAGGCTGAAGTTGCTGGGAATCCTAATGCTGGCATAGACAATAAAGGCATTTGACTTCCACTCCTCTGTGATCAAGAATGTGGTTGTCAGACCCAAATTTGATCTGACTCACTTTCAACTAGAGCCAATTGTACACTCATCATTCCAAATAATAACAGAACAAATAAATAACCCCTGAAGGGTGCCAAGCCCTGGAGCGACTTGCATCAAAGAGGTTTGCTGGCCCCGAGGTTGACCCACCTGCAGGGCATGAGGCCCACTCCCATGAACCCCAGGGCAGCTCAGAAGTTTCCCAGGCTCCTGGGACCAGCTGAGGAGTTAGACAGGACCTATGAGAGGCCCAGCAGCTGTGTCTTCCCTGGGGAGACTCTCACCCTTGGATATATGCAAGGGTCCTCCAGGGGAAGAATGGAAGACAGTGTTTGGTCAGCTTCGTCTTTAACTGGCACACACTAGTTCTTCGGTATTATCGGTTCCCATGTAAACAACACATCCTTTGCTGGAACGAAGAATTTTGTTGTTTTTTGTGTGGGATATTTGCTTGTTTGCATTTTTCTACTTCCAGAATTTTAATGAGAATCCATAACATTACTTAGCATTTTTGTGTGACTCTAATTTACCCATATCAAGCTAAATAAATTGAATTTCCATCTTAATTGCTTCATTTGGTGGCAACAAATGCACATGTTAATGTGTGTATAGCTCTTAAAAACACTGCACACATCAATTACAATATTGGTGGAAATAAAGGACACATAATTACACTTGTAAATACTTTTTTAAATTATGCCAGAAAAACTATACAGGTATATGAGAGTGTTAATAGTATCTGGTTTGAGGATAAGTAAATTTTTCCATAAAATTTGAGTACCTTGTACCATAAACACATATTTTTCCAGAATGGGGAAAAATGCTGTTTCTTTGGGTATATTTGTGTTTTCTCATTAACAAACATAAGCGTTAAAAAATCCTTTCATTAATTTTTTCATATGGTTAAAATGAGTCAACCTATTCACAAGAGTGACATGCATGAAACTCTGAGGCTCTGCATAATCAACAGACATTATTTAACAATGAAATCATATTGAAAATAAAAAAGATGAGAAGAAAGTATTTTATTGTTGCAAGATTTAAGCATGTACACTTGTTAAGAATAAACTAGTAAATTACCTGTTTTCTTTTCCACAGTAGCTTCAGGCTTCCTCATTTGAAGCTCTTCAAAGGAAAAGCATTATGCACAGATGGCAATTTTTATTATAGTAAATATTTGTTTTTAAGAACTAAATCAACCATTACATTAGGTCCCCCAAAGCTGCAGGGCATTTTATTTTACTTTTTAAGAATTCAAACGCTAGCTTACCATGGACACGTCACTTGGCCAGCTGACACCTCTGATGATCTTATGCTCATAAATGAAGGCCAGTATGTGTTAAAACCTCAAAAAAGGTTCTGCTATTGGAAGCAGCAGTCCATAGCTAAGAGTAGAAAAGGCCATATGCTCAGCAAACAGGGAAGGATGTGAGGAAAACATTGTTCTAACAGTGTTCGATGGTTTCCATTTGTTTTAGCCTTATTGAAGACTTTCTCTGTTACCTGAGATCACTACTAAATTATGTTCCTTGTTGATTAAGTCTGCACTTGGAGGCAAAAAGCCCCTGGTTGTCTCCCTCAGCAGCCCAATGTCTTCCAGAGAGTTCTAGACATAGACAACACCTCCTCTTCTTCCATTGGTACAGCAGGGAAGAGTTGAGTGAAGTAAAAGATGTTATGAACCAAAATAAGTGAATGACACTAAGAAAGGCTATTGTAATATATACTCTTTGGATATTAAGTGAAATGCCCTAAGCACTTTTCATTAGCTCAAAAGTAAATATAAAAGGCAAGATCCGGATCCCTTACACCCTGTCCAGGGACAGACCTCACCAGAAGCAAAGGTAAGGAGGTCCCCCATACACGGGATCTGGTACTCTTAAAAATCAAGAGGTTTGACAACTTACTTTCATAAACAATCAGACACTGCAAATACTTGGACAGGAAGATATAAATGGGAGCAGCTTTTGCATGCAGTAAGTGTGGCTACCAATGACCCTCACAGTTCATATTCAGCTTCAGAGGTCATGAGTGCCATGTTCTGATCCCTCTCTCTTCTCTCTGGTATATTGAACTAAGCTAGGTAGCTTGCTACTTAGTTTCCCCAGGACAATCTCACAGCTGTCACCTGGGAGTCTGCTGAAAATGCAGACCCTCAGAGGCCCTGGGAAAGCAAATTAATCAGGATCTGCATTTTGGCAGGATCAGGGGGTAACTGGCATGCATGTGAAAGAGGCACAGCTATTGCAGCTATTGTCTAAAGTAGGTGAAGTTGCTTGACAACTGTAAAGACCTAATTTTAGTGAGAATAACCGATGGAAAAATACAGTATTATCTTATAGGACTCTAGAGAAGGAACTAGGATGCAGTAATTTGTCAAAAGTCATGACTGTTTAAGCTCCTCCTGATTGAGGATTGTCTTCTCACTTCTTTTTTTTTTCTTACTATGACTCAGATTCCCTTTTCTTCATTCCTGTCACATGTCTTTCCTCTCCTTGCTTCAGTGGGTCAAACCTACCTTCTGACATCTTAAGCATTCTCTAGGTATCCTGAGAAAATGACGATGATAGCAGCAGCAGACGTGGCCATTGAAAAACACAGAACTCGCCCCACTGGATTTGAATAACAGCAGCTCGTGTTTAATATAACAGTTTACACTTTATAAACATTACATTGCGATCCTTTACCTTTACCACCAACCCACAGCTACACAATAAGTGACATCATCATCATTTCCAACTGACAGCTTAAAAACCTAAGTTTGCAGAAGATTCGGTGGCACATTCAGCATCGGACACTGAACAACAAGCAAAATGGAGATAAAATACAGACTCCTGAACCCACACCAGAACTCCCTGCTCTGGACCAAAGCCTCCATCATCAGGGTCAGAGCGGACCTGCTTTAGGGTATTTCCAAGGTCAGCATAAGGTGGCTGCAATTTGGAGTCCCCTGTTTGCAAAATGCTCTCTATGACTTGTGGGAAAGGTCAAGGTCAAGGTCAAACAGTGCAGCCATCAGGGGAAGGGAGCCTTTCATTCAGGACTGCTTCAGATCATTAACATTTTCTCCTCTTCATTAAATCCACCCAGCAATCGAGTCTGTGTTCAGCACCTTAAATTGATTGTCTCAAATAATGCTTGTGTCAATCCTTGAAAATAAGGACTGGTGTCCCCATGTTAGAGAGAAGGACATTGAAGCAAGAAAGGCCACAGTATTTTCTCACGGTCACACAGCTAATAACAAGTGAGGTAACTTGTATCTCAATTTCTTTGACATTCGGACTATTAGGATTAAGATTTCTAATGGGTTGTTTGCATCCAGACATTCATCCAGGTTCATTGATTCCACCTCTTAACTCAGAATCACCAAAGATCAGTCCCGGGCATCTGGATGCTGAAGCAGGACTAGTTATTCTGCTGAGCATTGAAGACAGAACGACAGCTCTAAGTTATTTGGCCCATTAGTATACATCCATTGGGTTTTAGGTTTAAAGTGAGGAGCAACTAGGAGATAAAATCAATTTAGTAGCCAAAAGGAGAGGAGGCATTATGTAAATATGGGATAAAAAAATTCCCAGGGGCTGCAGTAGTGGCTCAGTGGTTATGATGCTTGCCTGGCATGCACAAGGACACGGGTTCAAATCCCAGCACCATGTGTACAGCAAAGTGTCAGAGCAAAGAAAACCACATGAAAAACTAAATAAGATTTTTTTCTCTCTCTCTTTCTCACTGTCCCTTTCTCACTTAAAAAAAATACCCAAATTAGGAATCTGAAGATTTTTGTTTTATTATCCATATGTCACTGGATGAGGCTGCCTTACTGCCTCTAATACTGAATTTCTGAATCAATTTTTTAAAACATCCTACTCAGCTTGCCTGAGTAGGGTTATTATGAAAATAGGATGGGAAAATAAATAAGTATGGGAAATTCTAAGAAGCAAAAGCTTCCTAGCACATTGAAGTTATGGTGAAAATAATGCTTCAAAGAATCAGTCTCGCTGCTTTGCATAATAAGCAGCTTACTATAGAAGAGGAAGTGTTCTCCCTCTTCTATAGCAGTAAGTTAGAAACCATGAGAAGTAATCCAGGTGGGTGGAGTGTGGTTAGGCAGAGACACCCAGAGTGCTGTCAGGTCTGTGTGATGCATGGTGAGGGTGTTGCTTGCATTGGAGGAATGCAGGGCAGAGCTGGGGAGGCTTCCTCTGGAGGTCAGAAACCAAGAATGGGGACTTGGGCTTCAGCAGGAAATGGCCACTGTTTAGTAAGGCAAGGAGCTTGGGTATAGGAGACAGTCAAGGGATTGGATCATGGTGGGGAAAGAGAAGGAAGGGTATTCTGGGTCATCTAATTGTCTTTTTACTTATTTGCTGGACATTCATTGGGTATCTTTCACTGCCCTATCCTGGTTCCCTAGGGATCTCTGGGTGAATAAAAGATCCCCTGCCTTCAAGTGGTGCATGGTGGGTGGGTAGCCCTAGCTCTTCCATGGCAACTCTGCCACTGAGAGGAGGGACCATGCAGAGGCTTAAAAAGAAGATGATAGAACAGAGTTCCAAGGAAGGCTTTGCCTCCAGAACCTTTGATGCTTTCAACTTCTGATTCCTTCACAGCTTCACCCAAATCCCACAGCTGGAGTAGATGGATTTGCTTCCCCTCCCTCCCTGTATCTGTTTTCACTAAAGGGAAGCCATCTCACGTTTGCATAATCTAAGTTGAGGGTCATGCCTTTAAAGTTCTATTTATTCTAAACAAACTGAGAGTGAATTCTCAAGCTCTCACGCTCAGTGATTTTTTTTCCTGCTCCATTATGTATGTGGCAAATGTAATATGAAAACATCAGGAAAATGATGGTTTAAGTTCTCCTCCAGAATAAATGATATTAAAGCAACAGAAAGATAGTGACACTTTTCAAATAAGTATTTAGTACCATTTACCCTTTCATGAGTTCTACTTTTTTTTTCTTTTTCTCATAAAAATGTGATTTTTCTCTGTAACTGGCAGTGTTTAGGACTAAAAGTATTATGTATATGTCTTAATTATATTCACATATCTTGTGTTGCAGTAATTTGTGTCTTACTCTTACATATACATTGAGTAGACCAAAGCCTGTTTGAAGGCATATTATTTATCTTCATATCCCCTATCACACTATATAGCATATAGCAAGGCTCTCATAATCTGCAGAAGTCTGTTAGGGATAAAAATAAAATAATGAAAATAGCCTTTACTTAAATCTCCTCACCCAATAGGATTGTGGGCAAAGAATTCCCTTCACTATAAAAAGAAAGGAGGAAAAAAAGAAAGAAGGAGAGGTAGGGAAAGAGAGAGAGGAAGAATTTACTTTAAAATGTGAGTCTAGAGCTCAGGAGAGAGTAGAGAGATGGAAGAGTTTTCCTGGTGAAGATTGGAGTTGAAACTCAAAGAAGAGCTGTGGCAGAATTGAGGCATTTGAAGGAGAGAGAGAATTTAAAAATGAATGCTTACTTTGAACATTTGGGGGGAAAAGAAGATAAAAGGAGAAACAGACAGAGAAGTTGGGGGGACAGCAACAGAGCAAGGTGGTTACCCAAAAAGACAACCAGGGAAGTGGGGATCAGCAGACAATACTGCTAGGCAGGAATTAAAGGAAGAAACACAAAAGGCCATCAGCTAGACAAAATGACCCTTGACTTTTAAAGGGTTATTTTTCAGAGATAGGTGGAGGAATCGCGGAGTTTGTGATCTCTTTTCAAAGAATTTCTGTTGAAGGATTTCCCAAGTTAGCACCACTTGCCAAACACAAAGTCTTTGAAATTAGAAAGCTGTGAGTCCTAGAGAAAAGAATCTGGGGGTTGTATTTCTTAAATTCCTTATGTGGTCCAGCACAGCATCAAGCGTGCAACATATGTAATAATAAATATTATTAAATGGGCATCAGCAACAAGAAGAATTGCCTTGCCTGGGTAGGACCCAGGAGGGTGTGAAGGAGATGAGCAGCCATAGCTGAGCTTCCCAAAAGAGTTTGGAAGCTGGGAGGAGAAAGGAGCCAACGTTTATTGCAGTGATCACAGCATAAGCTGACCTTCCCAGGGTCTGAATCAAAAGTCCAAAACTCTAGTCGAGGAGGAAGAGAGCACACTGGTACTCAGAAGAGATTTGAAGCTAGGAGTAAGTAACTTAGGACTAAGAGCCCAATTGTTAGTTACTATCACTCACTTCTTTCAAAATTAATATGCAGCAATAGTTTTTATTTTGTTGTGCTTATTGTTGTTATATTATGTATGAAGTTTAAGAATCTAAAAATTATGCTATTACAAACTCACTATGACCAATTTTCTTTTCTATTTCAAATGTCACTGTATCTAAACCTACTGTGAAGAAATGACTGCAAAAATAAGGAATACTAGAAGAAATTAAAATCATTTGTCAAAATATCTCAACCATGAACCATTGCTGTATTTCTTGCCTATTCTTAAGACATAGGGACTTATGGTGACTGTTATTTATATGCTAAATCTACAATATCACCATGATTACAATGTCCTTTAACAATGGTTCATCATAAGTACCCTCCTAAGCTTCAGAACCCTAAATTCTTACTTGTTAAATTTTACAGTCTAGAAGGATCCTAATGGTACCGCAAAAACTCCCACAAGGTAAGAGTGACTTGAAATGGATGGAGCGATGGCCCCATGTGTTGGAACAGGAATTGGGCATGAACTTCAAGGATGGAGAACAACTTTCCGAAGTGAGGCCGTGGCCCAAACCACTCGAGCCAACTGATTATGGATAGAAAAAAGGAGTCAGAGCTCATAAAAAGAAGATTGGTATCTGCATATTACTTGACCCCCACTCCCAGGGCAATGGCATGGCCTTAAGTCAGCAGGACACAGCAGTTTTTGCAATTATTACTAAAATGGCAGCCAGAGGAGAAAACCTTCTGGCCCTCACAGAGAAGCTAAACCAAGCAGAGCATGAAACAAAGGCAGCTGAGGACTCTTGTTCAGGCGGTTGCTCCAGAGCAAACCAGAGTTGGAGAAATTGAGCGAGATGTTCTCAGGCTTGGAGCACATTTTCTCTCCTATCTTCCTGGGTGGTCTCAATTTGGACAGCACCCCCCAGGGGAAAGTCAAGGACAACTAACTCCCTTTTCACTTTGGCACGTATGGAAAAGCAGGAGTGTTTGCAGAACTTCAGTTTACATTCTGAATTCTGACTTCTGCCCTCAACCTATAACAGCACTGTGAACAAGACATCGAAACACAGTTTGCTAAGGAAAATTTGAGCAGTAAAGAATCCCCACGTCACAAAGAGAAGTCTGATCAGAGTTCATGTAACAATGTCATGTAGGGGAGAAAGCAAGAATATCTTCAAAGGGAAATAGAACATGTGAACTAAAACATTTGATTTCTAAGTTGGATCTTATCGATGAGAGTGATTAAGGTGTTCGGGGATCTTATTTCACTCACACTCTTTTCTATGTTCTGGTTTTGTAAAATTCAAACCAGGCCATTGGCTTTTATGGAACTGAAAATTAAAATGCCTACAGAATTAAAATATGCAGGTCTTGCTGTAAATTGCTGTATGTGAAGACCAAATAAAGCACATGAAAACTTTCAACAAATTGGTAAGTTTATTATTCCAAATCTCATAGAAAGAGACCCAGAAATACAGAGCATTAGATACTTTGTAATGGACATAATATATTATATTGTACATAGTCAAATATATTTTACTATTCTCATTCTCTGTAGTACCTCATTTAAAAGTCAGATAATTAAAAAGTCGCATGTTAACAGTAGTTTCATTTCTCTCGCAGCTCCACCTTTGAGAAAAGGGTGCATTTGTACCCACAAGCAAATGGCTAGAATCTAGCACCTAAAGTGTTATATATTGGCTTCAGGAGTCCTTTCCCTTGTACAGTTGTTCACTCAATAGGGGGAAAAATGACCCATAGGAGACTTGGGAACAGTAGAAATTAAAGCACAAAAGTTGCTTAAAGCACAAAGAAATAGCATTTGCTTTTTTTAAAAAAAACAAAATAATTTTAAAATCCTAACCTCTAATTAAATAAGAAACTGCAAATATTTACAGTGTGAAATAACTCAGGTCCCAACCAAGAGGAAGGAAAAAAAAAAGATAATATCCACTCTAATTTCTGTTGAATTTAACTTGACTCTGCTTTTGATGATTTGGTTTTTAAGGCACATAATGTACTTAACAAAGGAACTTAACAAGATGGAAAGGTTTTATTTCCTAGGTTGGCAGACTTCTCTTTTGTTTCACTCCCATTACTTTTTAATATTCCTACAAATCAATTCATTCCCAGAGGATCAAAAGGCTGAAATGGGCTCTGCTGTTTCATCAGTTCCACATTTGCCTGGGATCCAGAAATTGCTCCATTATGTTATTAGTTCAAAAGCATCTTTGATAGTTCCTAAATCTCCTCCCAGGCCCTTCCCTCCAACACAGCAACAGAGAGAGAAAGAGAGAGAGAGAGAGAGAGAGAGAGAAACATGCACACCCTTTCTCAAGCTGCTAGAGCAAAAATGCCTGCCTACCCTTAAGAGGAGATGGAAGAAATGCTAAAAGACTAGCTAGAACTTGGATGCTCCTTCACACACTCATCCCTTCCTGGCCCACCAACAGAGAGAGGTGCAGCGTGTGTCCAGAAGGGAGGAAGTTTCCTGTTCTGCATATCAATAAGGAAGGCGCTGAAAATATTCCTTCCAAAAATATTTGGTTAACTCATTAGCAATATGAATTCAGAATTCTAAATATCCAGCAATTTGGTAATAAACACACCCCAGGTTGACGTGGGTGAAATTAAGTGCCGGTGTGCAGGGTAGTTATTCAAAGGAGCATGCAAATGAGAGATGGGATTCAAGGTGTGTCTTTGAAACTTTGGACTGAACCATTCCCGGACTACCGCGCAGGTCAAGGAGCGTCAGCCAGCAGCCTTGGAGATGCAGTAGCGTCAGCAGGCACCAGGACCAACCAGCCCCCCGCACCACACCTAGAAATGCCAACCAAGAGACGTGGGCTGGCAAAGCCTGGGACGAGCAGAGGGGACGAGAAAAAAAAAAAAGAGACCCGCATGCAAGGCTACCTTTCTCCCTCTCTCTCCCTCCCTCTCTGCTCTACCAGCCACAAGCACACCTACCCAAGACCCAGGTTTTACTAATAGGAATCGGTGCCCCTCCCGCCCACCCCCGAGTGTCCCCCAGCAGGTAGCCAGGAGGCCAGCCACTTGCAAGATGAACAGTACAAAGCTTCTTCCCTTCCACTCTTCCAAACGCACCCTAAGCAGCCAGAAGCGAATCCCCCCAAATAAGCCTCGGTTTGCCCCCGGAGCGAGTCCGACACCAAGCAGCCTCTCTCCCACTCCCACCACCGTCGTCTGCGGGCGGCCCAGGAGTGGCCCAGGGGAGGCCACCAGGAGGGAGACCCCCGGAGAGATCGCACTGTCCCTCTCACTTACTTTGAGTTGCAAACGTCCTCGCTGGCGCTCAGGCTGCCTTTGTTGCGAGGGGCGAGGTCTCCGCCGCTGCCGGGGTGCAGGTAGGGCTTGCTCTGCTCCCGCCTGGGCGGCTGCCGCTCTCCCTGCTTCTGGACGGATGGCTCTGGTTCCTTTCTTCCCCTCTCTCCACTTTGGATTTTCCTGTGCTCTGGGGCTCCCTTGGCGGGATTTTTGGACTGGAAGGCGGGGAACCTGATCCTGCCTTTGACTCAATTACGCCCTGACAGGGAGGGAACGGAAGGGAAATGGAGAATGGGAGGGCTGAGAGGAGCGGGCAGAGGACGCAGGCTGGGCGAGGGAGGGAGAGCGCTTTGCCCCGAGAGCTGATTGGGAAGCTTATTAAAAGCAGAATGCTCCGGGGGCAGTCTCTCCCCACAGAGCAAGAAAAGGGATTGAACCAAGAGGCCAGGAGATGTAAGAGTGTTTTGTTTTTTTAGCAGAGAGCCAGCACGATCTTTCTTTTCCAAACTCCAAGCGTGATCTGTTCGTTCCATAGGTGCATGCCCCTGTTTACCAAGGAGGATGCCTTAAAAGGACAGTTGATGGCATTTTAGTTTACAGTTTTGGATTCATGCAATTATAAGAACGATATTCGAGATGAAAAAGCACGGTCTTCAAATCCAGCCGCTCTTTCCTTTCCTAAAGGAGTCCCAGTTAATTTCAGCAGTCAGTCCCAGCCCACCTGCAGTCACTAAACCTGCAAAGTACTTTTTCTGGATTGTCACAAAGAGTGGCAGGTCTGTGAAAGTTCCCAATTAAGTGCCACTTCCCTTTAGGGGGCTTTTTTCCTTCTGGGACTGCCTGTTTCCTCTACTGACCTATTTAGTGACATGCCTTCTGCACCTAAGAATTGGGGGATTAATCCGTGTGGCTCCAACTCTAAGGTTTGCAAAACTCAGAGGCTGGAGATCCTGGCTTTCTGGAATTGCATCTTATTTAATTGAAGACAAACACTAAGGTCAAGTAAGTCTCAAATAGATCAATATCTACTATATAGATGAGATAAAATTATTATATAAGATGACTAGGAAGTATAAAGCAAATTTACCCAAACATTTTCAAAATGCAAATTTTGAGATTTTTAACACCTTTCATCAGTTATTTCCTGCTCCTCAACCTTTTCTATCCTTTCAGATTATTGTTTGATGTCAGTCACCTCAAATTAGTTATAAAATATACTTCCATTTCCCATAATTCTGAGGTTACATCTCTTCATTTCTACTTGGCTAGTACTTATTAAGCATTGGAAATAACTTTAAAAATTTACCTTTCTTAGGACCATTCCTAAATCCCTAAATTAGAAGCATTGTTTCACAGCAGATAGTTTTTTAGGAGTCAGGGCTCTTATATTGACTGTTACCTGGAGAGTTGTCCCATGAAGGTGTCAGGTGGGGAAAAGGAGGTAGCTCTGCAAGTACAGCTTCCAATAAATCAATCAACCACTTTATCAATTTTATTTCAAACGAGGAAGGAAGCATCACAATTTTATTTAGTCAGGTGCAGTGGTTCAGCAACTCAGGAGGCAGAGACAGGAGAATCACAATTTTGAGGCCAGTCTCAGCGACTCAGGGAGACCCTCAGCAACTTAACAAGATCTTGTCTCAAAAACATAAATAGATAAAAGGACTGGAGATACAGCAAAGTGGCAAAAATCCCCTTCACACCTCTACTCTATTCCCTTAACCAAAGTCTCCTCCACACACAATTACTCTCAAATAAAATAATTAGCCAAATAAATGTAAGACATCCTCTACCATCTAGACTTAGAGTGTAGGTTACCTTACCTGCTTTTCTTTTGTGATTTCGTTTTCCCCAAGAAGCAAACAACCTTTATTTTAATTGGATTGATTGCATCTGAATAAATCACAGAGCATTATACATTTTCATTTTTTATTATTTTCACCAGATCCTTTCCCAAAAGAGATGTCTCAGCATTTTCTATCATTCTACAGGGACAGAGCTCCGAGGCTATGAAATAGGGGCTATCCTTTTTCTTTATCTTCCTCAACTTTACTTTCACATCTACCACTGACTGCAACATGCCACCATCAGTTGAGGTGAATCATGCTGGCTGGATTGTGGTGCTTGACGATGCAGTTTAAAAGTAAGTAAGAGGGGCTGGAGTGGTGGCTCAGCGGTTATGGCACTTGCCTTGCATGCACAAGTACGCGGGTTCAAACCCTAGCACCATGTACACAATGAAGTGTCTGAGCAACAAAAGTCCATGAGAAACTAAAAAAAAAATTGATTCTGTCTTTCTCTCTCTCTCACTGTCCCTCTCTCTTTAAAAAAAAATTTTTTTTAAAGTAAGTATGACATTCTATGGCTTCTGCTCAATTACATGTGCTGCATCAGAAATAAACTTTTTCATTTTATTTAAATAGGTATATATGAAAAATATATTATACGTAATATATTATAG